>JAYMTA010006674.1:0-10200 GCA_036897625.1 Pelargonium cotyledonis
CCAGTAACGCCCGGGGTGGGGAAAAGCCTCGCCTTCCGTGAGTCTTGGAGCTCCGCCTCGTGGTCACGGAGTGTAGAGGCCACGGAGTTGCAGAGGCCAGATCTGCAAAAATCGCGCCGTCGGCCGTCCTCGTGATGTCGTGGAGCTCCGCCTCGACCAAGATGTGGCCATGGCTGTCTTCTCCGAGCATTGCCGGCGGTGGACAGCGAGCTCCGGCGGAGGACAGCGGAGTTCTGGCGGAGCTGCAGCTCTGCAGCTTCTTTTTTTTTTATTAAATTTTTAGTTAAGGACCTGTTTGGTAGAAGTTTATTTTTTATTTCGAAGGACATTTTGGTCATTTTGACCCATTGAATGGAGATTTAAATTAAAAATTAAATGAATAAATGATTAGTATCTTTTAAAGTACCCAATAGTTAGTTACCATACTTTAAGATAGTTAGAGTTAAAAGCGTCCACTCGGCATTTTCTTTTTTTCTTTTTCTTTTTTGTAAGGAAAATTGTAAACTTCTTAGTTCTATGTGAAAAGAAAATACATAATATGGTAAACATATATAAAATCATTTTTTCATGTGACCAAAGAGAGTAAATCACATCCACAAAGTAAAACGCCAAGCAAAAAGAAACTCACTGAATTTTCAACATGTATTTAATCTTCACGCCCAAGTAGCCTTTTTGTTTATAGAACAATGCCAAATAATTGTGTTACATGCAATACAACCATATCTCTCCCTCCCACCAGCCAACATCATGAATTTGAGTGTGAAAAGAAGAAAAATCATGAAATAACAGTTGTCTCCTGCAACAAAGAAGAATATTCAATATGCTGCTGCTCTTGCAATACTGAATCTGGGTTTGTATATATGGTCTATTTAAGGGGAGTCTGCTTCTACGCTGCTCTCCTCCGTGGTTACACTTGCACTCTCAGCTTCCTCTGATGGCTCTTCTACCAGCTGTTCAGCCTTTGCAGGCCCAGGACCAGACGATACTTTCACCATTGACGGCCGTAAGAGTCTATCACCAAGCTTGAACCCCTTCCTAAATTCTTCAAGTACAATGCCTTCTTCGAATTCCGTAGACTCCTCCCGCATGATTGCTTCATGCAGCTGTTGAACAAATTAAAACCGAACAAAAATGTTCAATTATATACATGACAGAAAATCTCCAACTGACCATTATTTTTAATCAAACAGTGAAACAATGTTACCTAAGAATTTCTGCACAAAAAAATAAATACAGTAAATAATAATAACCCTAGACTTCAACTGGCAATCTACATCTCACTGTAGAATGTCATGTGTTGACACAGTATTAAAAAAATCTTATCTTTAGGACTCTCAAACTATAACTATAAACTCATTGAGTTGGCCCAAATCAATCAAGACTTTCTGAATAAAAGCGGTCCAGATCTTAAAACCTGAACCAACTTGATTAACTACTCGATTGAGTTCATCGATTACTCAACTGAAATATGAACCAACTCAGAAGCTTGGCTGCACCAAGTCAATGATTATTTCAACCATTGTTAACCCAAATTACAATATCAAGGAGAGTCTGGAGAGATTTTATATTTCGATGTCATATACTCCGTCCATGCCACATCAACATCCACTATTCTAAAATAGATGTCCAGCAATAATTGTCCAATGTGGCAGTGTGCGCTTCCCTTTTGGATAATTTGCACAGATCGTTTCCCAATAATACCCTATAAACTAGTTTATACTTTAGCAAAATAGAGTTGGTTACAAGGGTGCTAGTTCAAAGTCAATCAGTGAAAAAACACACCATATTTTCCTCTAATGTTTATGTTCACTTGCTAGTAATGTGGGTGTGTGTGTGGGAGCGTGCGTGTGCGCATGAGTGTGTATAGACTGGAGAGAGAGCTTCGAAACTCACCAATGGATCGAAGGGCTTTCCCTTTGGCTCCACAGGAACAACACCAAGTGAAGTTAACATCTCCATAAACTGTTTGTATATACTCTGATAGCTGTTGTTGATCTTCTCTTCTGCCTCAGTTCCCACCTTGATTTGGGTCTTCGCTCTCTCAAAATTGTCCAAGACAGGAAGCAACTTTTCTACAAGCTCCCCTTTGGCATTTGTTACCAAGGAAAGTCGTTCCCTCTCTGTCCTCTTTCTGAAATTGTCGAAGTCTGCACCAATTCTAAGAACTCGCTCCCTCTCTGCTGAGAGTTCTTCAGCCAAAGTAGCCACTTTCAATTTAAGATTATTTTTCTCATCTTCAATGGACTTCAAAAAAGCTTCTACCTCAGCAAATTTGGCTTCGTCTTCATTTTTGAAACCTTCTTTGTATGACTGGAGTGATTCTAAAATGGGAGACCTAAGCAATTCCTTGGCATTGTCAGCCTCATCCTCAGTAACATCATCTTCTGCACCAACCGCACCATCGGTAGCATCCTGTTACATAAATCTCTCAGCAAAGTAAATCACGATAATAAGTTAGGTAGCCGGCCTGCAGCCTGCCCATAAATGGCTCACCAAGGGATCCTTAACATACCCAATTAATTACCTTCCCAACTGAAGCAAGAAGTTCAAGATTGCGGTATAAATAATTAGTCAGGTAGTCATAGTGTCATAGAATTTGTTCTTGAATCACAACAAAACCCAGGAAAAGGAACTCTTTTACAGACAAAACAAAGTGCATTCAGTGGACTTCACTCAAACATTCTTAATTTTTAAAGAACAAAGCTGGGAAAAGCATTTTTTCCCGGCAAAGATAACCATTCAATTTTTTAATTTGATAATCCCCTAACATACCATTACAATGATCCACTACTCTACACTGCAAACAAGTTTTGTTGCACTAACGAAACCATACACATAACAAAAACATAATAGTAAAGGACATACATGAACCTCCTCATATGAGACCACTTTGTCTCTCTTTCTATCTACTTTTTCGTCCACATCATTTCTCTATCAGTTCAACAGTCCTCTTTTCTTATCTAATTATTATCGCTCATCTTTATTTTCTTTTCAATTCCCATATGTTTCCTATTTGCTTTCTGTAACACATAAATCCTTGAGATGAATTTAGAAAATCTTGACATTGGAATGTCGTCTATGTTGCAGTTAAAACAACCTTGTCCATATTAGTGCAATGTTTAATCTCATTCACTAGAAGGTACAATAGGCAACAGTTGAGTTTCTTGGGCTCTAAAACTTGCTCTAAAACTTGCTATATAACTAAACAACTGATGCCTAGAGATGAATATCATGCGGGTAATCCAGTGCGAGCATGTTCCTAACAACATAACCTTCCCGTCGAACTAATGTGAAATAGAGTGTACATCTACAAGCTAGAGCTCATTTAAGAAGTCAAATCATAGCTACCACACCAATATTCCTTCAACACAAAATCCCAACACTTTTAACTATAAAATGCAACACTTTAACTATAACCGAACACCTGACGTCCAGAGATGAATTTGACGTGGGTAATCTAGTGTGAGCATGTTCCTAATAACATAACCTTCCCGCCCAACAAATGTGAAATAGAGTGCACACCTCACAAGCTAGAACTCTACTTAATTTCATCTAAGAAGTCAAATCACAGCTAACACACCAATATTCCTCCAACACAAAATCCCAACACTTGAACTATAAAATTCTCTACAAACTGAAAATTGAATCACTACATATATAAGCTAACACTCCCAATTTATCCACTCGGAGCATTCGCTTACAAAAATTATCAACATAAACAAAGTATGTTCCCTAGTAGCAATTTCAACATGCACACAAGTTGCAGGCAATGTTAAAAATCTTCACAACATGAACCAAAATAAGAACTAAAATGAGACAGCAAAACAGTACCAGGAATTCAGGCTGCTCAGCCTCCTCCTGTAGTGCGGCCTCAGCTTCCGGTTGAGTATCGGTTTCTCCGACGGAAGCAAAAGAGAGCAACCTTAGGAGGCGGAGAGGTTTAGGGTCGGAAAAGAGAAGAGGGCGGCGCAGGCAAGAGAGGTGGGTGGTTCTGAATCTGAGGGAAATGCAGGAGGGTTTGGGGGGTTTAATGGAGGGTGGAAGCGGGCGGAAGGGAGGAGCTCGAAGGACAGTGGCCATGGCAATCGATGAAATGAAAGTGAGAGAAGCAAGAAATGTTAGAGAGGGGTTGGGTTAATGGGTTGGTCTATGCTTCATTTCTATCCGTCCGATGGGCTTTTGGAATTTAGGTAGAAAGAATCTTCTGGAATCACTGACGTACGTTGTTCTCAACGTTAGTTAATAGTTGGTCTCTACATACTCAACCATATCTTCATTTTTCAAAAAGAAAATTAACAAACACCCAAAAATTTAAATTATTCCCAACACTAGAGTGTTTTTTTTTTTTTTTTTTTGGGTAATATCTTTTTAGACCTTTTGGACTTGTTCGAATTTGAGATTTTATTCGAATTTAGAGTTTTGTCTTATTTCGATCCCTGGACTAGTATGTTTTTATTTTGGATAAATGACTAGGATGATTCTTGTACTATCTAAATTGGACTAAGTTAGTCTTTCAACTTTATAATGGACTAAATTAGTCCCCGTACTATCACAAAATGAACAGTGTTCGTCCCTGCCGTTACATTTTGTTAAAATCACAGCTTTACTTGGAGCACCTCTATGACTCTTTTGGCATCAGATTCCAACTCTAGCCGCTCCCAACCCTTCGTATAAGCTCAACTCAGGGCTGTGAGGACGGTTCTAGCTTCGACGACCTCAGGATCCTGAATCCCATTCCATCAGACCCGACCTCCTCCAATCACCTGGCCCCTATCGTCACGTACTATCCAACCCCCTCCCGAAATACTCGTTCTACTAAATACAGCCACGTCCTTATTAATCTTAAGTATACCTCTCTCTGGCGGGTTCCACACCTCTCTAACCCAGATCGAGGTCTTCGAACCCGATTCCGCCTCTCTCGCTGATAGCCACGCCGAGCGCGTACGGAACCCCATACTCACTACATCATCAATGGTGACCCACTTATCGTTCCAGACCCCATCATTCCTAGCTTTCTAAAGGCTACAACTAGCATATAAGACCCTCTTCAAAAGTCCATTCTGGCATCTATCCATTGCCGCCTTCAAAAAGTCCCGTAATCTAGGCGACCCAACCGCCGAAACCCTCAGACCCAAGTGGTCCCATACTCCTAAAGTGAAAGGGCAGCGGAGCAAGGCATGTTCGACTGTTTCCGAATCTCCATTACACCGAGAACATGCCAAATCCACATCCACTCTCCGATTCACCAGGTGTTCACGAATAGGAAAACATCTTGAGTGCGCCCTCAACATATAATATTTTACTTTAGCTTGTGTATGCGCTCTCCAAACCTTCCTCTAGATCGGAACCTAGTCCTATTCCACATGCCAAGTCGCCTTTATCATATATTATCCACTCTACACCGAGTAATAGCCCTTCTTATCCGGGTGCCAGAACCAAACATCCCTGCTCGTCGACCGCCCTAATCTTATGTTAAGGATAGCATCACTCGACTCTTTATCGAAAAGTTGGCAGATTTTGATCTCATTCCACTCCCGACGACCGAATTCCATGAATTCCACCACCCTGATCGAAGTTGGAACCACTCCTGACATTAGCTCCCGAATCTTTGGGACAAACCCCGGGTAAGATGGGACCCATGGGTCTACAAGGGTCTTTGTATCAAAGCCATCACCTAATCTCAAAGCATAGTGTTGGACCAGAGCGTCTCTTGTTGTACAAAAACCTCTCCATACTGGACTAGCCCCATTATTCACCACTGCCTGAAATATCGAACAGTTCGGGGCATATTTGTGACAGAACATTTTGCTAAACAATGAGTCCTTATAGTTCTCGATACGCCAGAGCTGCTTCCTCAACAGAGCTAGATTGAAAGACTGAATATCTCTGAAACCCAGACCTCTGCACCGTTTACCTCTGCTCAAGTGTCACCACGACTTTCAATGCAATCCCTGGTTTGAGCCTTTCCCAGAACTCTACCAATACCTGCTATTGGCGCTCTCGATATTCTTACATGTCGCAATCGGAAGCTGGTACACGCCCATGTAATACGACAGAACTGCTTGAGCAACAACTTTGAGAAATGCCTCCTTGCAAGCCTTAGAGAGAGCCTTTACCGACCAAGAGGAGATACGAGCTTGGACTCTTTGAACCACATAATCAAAAAGTTCCACCCTGCTACCACCATCATAGCCCGTGACCCCCAAATACCTGTCAAAAGCCTCCACCCTCGATACCCCTAAGCACTATGATAACTGGTCCCCAACTGTAGCATCTATCCTCGGACTCAGAAGAAGCGATGACTTTTGGAAATTCATCTTTTGGCCGAAACATTCTGCATAGAGTTTAAGTGCATCCTTAATAGTCTCAGCCTCCGACTGGCACGCTCTAAAGAACACCAGATCATCATCTACAAACAGAAGATGGGAAATCGAAGGACCCGTGTAGGAAACCCTACACCCGCTCAGCTCTCCCAACTCCTTATTGTGTCCCATAATGGTTGTAAGTCCTTCTGCTACAATAAGAAATAGGTATAGGGATAAAGGATCACCTTAGCAAATACCTCTCGAAGCCTAGAAGGTATCCGAGAGAGCTCCTCTAACCTCCACCTTGAAAGATACTGACGCGAAACAACTCATCACCAAATTGATCCATCTATGAGAAAACCCCAACTTCACCATCATCTGCCTAAGGAAGCACCACTCAACGCTATCATAGGCTTTTGTTATATCCACCTTCAGCGCCCCTCATTCATCCCTCTTATGCCACCGAATGAAATAAAACAGCTCATTTGCAACACAGATATTGTCAGTGATCAGTCTGCCTGGAAGGAAATCATTTTGGTTATCTGGGATCACCCTCTAAAGCACAGGTTTTATTCTGTTAGAAATCATTTTTGATAATATCTTGTACACTATATTGCATAACACTATCGGCCTGAATACTGAGGCGACATTCGGTTGCTCCTTCTTCGGGATCAAAACCAAGATAATTTCACTTAGCTCTACTGGAATAGATCCATCCCTGAGTACCCCTAGACATGCTTTAGTAACATCCTGCCCTATTACGTGCCACTATCTCTGAAAAAATCCTGACTTAAAACCGTCAGGCCCCGGAGCCTTGTCCGGATGCATCAAACCTAAAGCCCTCTTAATATCCTCCACAGAAAATTTAGCTTCCAACCCCTCATTATCCTCCTGGGATACCTTCGGTCTAACCAGATCCACTAGCCTCTCCAAGCCCACCATCTCCCGTGCCTAGAACATATCTGAAAAGAACTTATACATAACCCTCATGACTTCATTCGACCTTTCCACCCAAGCCCCCCTATCGTTCTTGATTCGCCAAATCAAATAATTCTTTTACACACCGACGTAGAGTAATGGATGAACTTCGAGTTGCTATCCTCATATTTGAGCGAGTAAACAACCTGTTTGTGCAGCAGCTCAAGGTGTATCTCTCTCTTGCCATATCCGCTTGATCTCGCCCCCAAACGTTCGTCCTACCACTGAGTCGTTCCAGCATTCGACTCTGACGAGTGACCTCCATGTCCAAACCTTTCACTATCGGTTCTCTCCACTTCCAAAGTGTCTACCCGTAGTTGAACAACCGATCCTGGATGTTTTGCCTGTACCAGGCTGATCTGATAACTTGTTCACACCCCTTATCCTCATTTCAAATATTTTCAAACTTGAATCTCCTAGCACTACAAGAAACATTCATGATTCCGACGCCGGTTTCCGATGCCAACGATTTTCGACGGCCATGCTTTATGGCCTCTGGAATCATAAAGAAACTTTTTATTATTAATATTTCAATAATTTGTGACTAAATTTTCGACGGCAATGGCATCACAAATATTTTCGACGCACAAGGCGCCAAAAATTTCGTCGCAATTCCCTCTATTCTCTCAACTCCCTCTCTTCTCTCAATTCCCTCTCCGACCGCACCACCGTCGTCCCCGGCTGCACCGCCGTTGTCTCCTCTCTCAGCCATCCTCTCAGCCCGGCCTTCTTCTCTCGACCTTCCTCTCTCAGCCGAACACGACTAGCTCGGACGTGCTCCTTGTTCATTTGGCTTGCCGTTCCACCAGCACCGCCTCATCCAACCACCTGCAGCAAAACAAGGTAAACCTTAACCCATAATTTTTTTTTTAATTTTTGTTCCCATTTGTTCTAGATCTTCATTTTTAACCCCCAACCTTTGCTATTTTGTGCAGGTTTGTGCTCGTTCTTCCCGTCGATTCAATTCCGGTGAGGTTTTCTTCTCTGTCCAACAAAATAAGGTAAAAATTTTAATTTTTTTTTTGTTTTTTGTTTTTATATTTTTGGTGGTGTTCTTAGATCTTTTTTTTTTTGTTTATTTTTGGATCTGTTAATTTAGGATCTGTTTATTTTTTATTGTGTTTCTCTATTTTGGATCTGTTAATTTTGGCTATTGTGATATGTTTTTCCCTTCTTCATCTTTTCCTTAAAAAAATTGTTATTACTGTTTGGGTTATATATTTCCAGATTCCCTGTACTGTCTTTTTTTTCTATGTTACCCCCTCCCCTCAAAGTTTAGTCGATTCAAACCTTGGACTGCTATATTTTATTATCTTCACCCAGTTTACCTGTTATAGCAGGTCGCCATACGCACGTCACTTATCATGCCACGTCACTTATCATGCCACATCACCCGCCACGTCACAATTTTTTACTCATCACCACGCCACGTCATAAGCTTGTTTGTCAAACCAGACAAGCCTTAAGCTTTAAATAAATAAAAATAAAAATAAAAACAGCAGCAAGGTTGTCGGTGTTCGATGGAGCACAGATCTGAGAGGCCTCTCTCTCTCTTTTCGTTTGGCCTCATGCCGACGACGGAGACCCATCGCGACGAAGCTCGAAGCTGGTGAGAACGCCTCGACGGAGACCCAGCATGACAACGCCTCGACGGAGACCCATGCCTCTATCTTTTTGTTGGGCTTCCCATCTAATCTCTCCACTTACGCCGGCGAGAATGCCTCGACGGAGACCCAGCACAAAGGAGCTCGGAGCTTCGCGACGTGCTCTCTCTCTCACTGACGATGACAACGATTGTGGTGGTGGAGAGTTTCGGTTGGACAACACGGATCTGAGGAGGCTTGCCAGCCATGAAGTCTCGCCGATCATGGAGAACGACTTCGGAGGTCGGAGACCGGCCATCGTCTTTGTTTTTTTTGTTTTTTTGTTATTTATATTTATAAAAAAATTGAACAATTGAGGGTATTTTTTCCATTTTGTGACATGGCGTAGTGATGTGACCATTTTTGTGATGTGGCATGGTGACGTGGAATTTGCAGGTGACTTGACTTATGGCAACCTGCTACAGCATGTCAAATGTGTGAAAATAATAAAACATTGCAGTCTAGGATTCGAAATGGCTAAAATCTGAGGGTAGGGGGTAACATAGAAAAAAAAAAGACAGTTTAGAGGATCTGGAAATATATAACCCTTACTATTTTTGTGTTTGATTTTAGTCTGTTGCTTTGGGTTTAATGCAAGCTCTATTAAGGGGGACTAAGGTTCAAGGGTCAAGGGTGTAGGGTCTGGTGTTGGGTCGGGTGTAGAGTCAAGGTCGGGTCAAGGATGTGTCAAGGGTCAAGGTCGGGTCTACGGTCGGGTCAATGGTCGGTCAAAGTTGGGTCAGGATCTGGTCAATGGTCGGTCAAAGGTGGGTCAGGGTCGGGGTGTAAGGTACGGGTCTAGGGTCGGGTCCAAGGTTGGGTCAAGGGTCGGTCAAAGGCGGGTCAAGGGTCAGGTCAAAGGGATTGTCTTTTTTTCATGATTTATATTTTTAATTTAAAACAACCAATATTTATAATTAGGAAATGTAAGTAATGCTTTGTTTTTTTTCTTTTTGCAAGAGATTGATTTGTAAGTAATTAGTTGTTGCCGGTACGTACGAGTTTAGAGCTTACATTTGGAGCTTGAAAGTATGTAATGTATTTATATATTTTAGTCTCAATATGATTGAATGTCTATTGTTTGTAATGCTATGTGTACAATTAAATGTCTATGTCTATTGTTAGTATATGTTTATGAATATGGATGCATTGTAAAATGTATGTGTGTTTGATAGTATGTTAAAATATTTTCTAGTGTATATAATTATATAATTATATATGCATGCTTATTTTGAAATAGTTAGAGTAGTTTTGTAGTATATGTTAGTCAATAT
>JAYMTA010006675.1:0-10198 GCA_036897625.1 Pelargonium cotyledonis
TTAGCTAGTGTTCAGAGAGAGAGAGAGAGAGAGAGAGAGAGACTATTATTCGCTCGCTTTGATTGTATGTCTAGGAACTGACTATTCCGCGTAGCTGTTAACTAGTGTTCATTGATGTGGATTTACGATATGTGTGTGTGCGTGTGTAAAATTAGTCATTATGTCCCTTTGTTAACTTTCTGTTTTCGGATGTTCCGTTACAGTTGTATGACCTTTAGTTTAGAGAACTATAACATTCCCTAGTAGCCTCATTTCATATATGAATTGGACTAAAAGAGAAATTAATTAACTAGATTGTTACAAAGCATTAAATAGTTCAAAAGTTGAGGTAATTTTGAATATTGGTAGTGGCACCCCTGGTATAATGTAAATTCTTTGAATAGTCTTTGTAGAAAGAAGGATAGTGTTTGAAGATAGGCAAAGAAATTGAGATTGTGTTTGTTGGTGAATTTTGGGCAGGTGGGGTTGAGTACAAACTTTTTGCTGGACAGTGCACTGCATGTTCAATTTAGTTTTGGTTCATCAATGACGTTCATAATTCATTGTAACTGTAGCAACGAATTTGCAATTTTATTTCTTATCCTCACGCATCCAGATTTTGCACTGTACTGTAAAACCGTGTTGCTTCTTTAAAAATACTTTGCATTAGAATTTTGTCTCATTTCATATATGAATTGGACTAAAAGAGAAATTAATTAACTAGATGGTTACAAAGCATTAAATAGTTCATAAGATGAGGTTATTTTGAATATTGGTAGTGACACCCCTAGTATAATGTAAATTCTTTGAATAGTCATTGTATAAAGAAGGTTAGTGTTTGAAGATGGGTAAAGAAATTGAGATTGTTTTTGTGGGTGAATATTGAGCAGGTTGGGTTGAGTTCAAACTTTTTGCAGGACAGTGCGCTGCATGTTAAATTTAGTTTTGGTTTGTCAATGACATTCATAATTCATTGTAACTGTACCAATGAATACTTGCGGTAGAATAACTTTGCTTCAAAATTATCTAAACTATAGCCTTTTGTGGCTTAACAAAATATTAATTCCACTGTTCATTCTCTTAAAAAATTCACTGTTCAGTCTGGATTTTTGGATTCTTTCTCATTTGAAAATGAAATTGTATATGCAGATGGTAAAATGTGGAGATTATTTTCAGGCAGAAGATGGTCCTAGACAATTTGGTAATATTTGCATTGTAACAAAATGGATGAAAACTACTAACACTTCATTAGAATTGCGCCATTTGGAGGTGAACTATGAAGAGGTAAGACTTAATTTTTTTCAAATATAATCTACTGTGTAGAATTCAACTTATTGTTTATGTATTATTTTGATGGAAAATATGGGGAAATATGCAGATATGGGCCACAAAGCAAGAGGTTTTATCAAAATTAAATGATAAGAACTGAAAACTAAATGATACTGTAAAAGATATAGAATCATGATTAAATTAAATGTCTTTCTTATGTGTAAAGAGTAATGACAAAAGATCACTAGGAGCATATTTGTTATGAGAACTGAAAACTAAATAATACAAAAAGAAATGGAGTCATGATTAAACTAAATGTCTTTCCTATCTGTATTGATAAAAGATCACAAGGAGCATATTTATTAGTTTTGGTGACACACCATGCTATCGTAGTTTCTTTTAGGTGTGAGTGTCTATGGCAAGAGTACAAATATGGCAAGCAACTAACATATTAGCCTCGTTTTAGCTTCTAGAAAGCTGTATGGCAGGACAAACTGTTTATTGTTAGAGGAACTGGAAATAGTATATTAGTAAATATGAGTCCTTTAGTGTGTAGTGAGTATATAACTCGAAAGATCTAGGAGCAGTGTGTTTCATTTCAAGGAAGTCAGTCTGATTTCATTTGGGGTTAATTCCTTGATGAAAATTTGTCAGAACTCTCTTAATTTACTTTACCATAATAGATGGTGACTTATCTGTCCCGCGGCTGATAAGATTTCTTACATCTCCCCTTGACCATACGCTATTGGCAACACCATTCACAGTTATACTTGATTTTGTCTGCAGACTGCAGTCAGCCTAAGAATGAAAAGAGGTACTCAAAGTGCAGATGAGTATAAAATAATCAAAATTGATGGAATACTAGTTCCGGTATGCTATTAAAAATAGTTAACATATCTAAATAAAAAACATCTTAGCCTATTAGCTTACACTTGGAGAATTGTGCTATTGCACAGAGGTAGGTTTGAAACTATGAATCATTTATGGTTAGCTGTAATCTGGACGTGTTGCACTTTGATGTATCTTAGCAATATTTGGGTGTCAAACAAGCAAAACTGAGTTGCCCACGGTAGGTACTAGATAGGTAGTGGTGTGAAGTAAAACTTCCAGGAAAGTTTGTTTCCGCTTAGAATGTGCAGGGAGCATTCTTTCTTGATTAATTATGAGCTGCTTTTAGTACATTTACTCTTGCAATATAAAATGAGTGTTGCAATTGATTTTTTCTTCTCTATCTCTCTTTTTCAAATCCAATATCCCAAAGAAGAGTCTTATCCTACTTGTTGCTCCATATGGTATCACTATTCATCTCCCTTATGGAGTTTTGCTTTCCACAGCAATATGCAATCAGTTTGGGGGATTCTAAATATCAATTGGTTTACTAAGACATCTTTCAATGTTCACTAGAAGATATGTCTTCTGTGTTGGGGGGATGTGGATAGGTTGGTGGAGGTGGCAAATGCTATTTGATTGAGATCTTGATTTAAATAAGGTTTTGTTGTAGCTGATATTGGATTGTTGACATAGTAGGAGGGGATCATTGTAATTGTTTTTTTTTCTTGTATACATGGGGGGAAGTTTATAAATAGGAAAATTCTATTCCCCTATAAAGATTTTGATTGGTGGTTCTGGTCCCATATATTTCGACATATGTGTATTGGTGTGTGAGTTGAGGTGGCTTTATAAATATGTGACTTTTGGCCCATGTTTGTTGACCCCCTTCAAAGGACTGATTTCCATTCCCCTGTTTCTTTGAATCGTAGTCAGAGGAGCCACCAATGTCTGTATTGCATATTCAGTATACTGAATGGCCTGATCATGGAGTTCCTAGGGACACATCAGCTGTTCGTGAAATTTACAGAAGAATACATCATGTGCCACCCTGTCTTGGCCCTATAGTGGTGCATTGCAGGTTCAGTAAATGTTCTTAAATGTTCCTTGATGTTGGGTGAATCATGATTTTGTATATCTGAGCACTATTTTTCTTGCTCAGTGCTGGTATTGGGAGAACAGGAACCTACTGTGCAATTCACAATGCAATTCAAAGAATCCTTGTTGGAGATTTGTCTGCTTTGGACCTTGTTAAAACGATAGCCATGTTTAGGTCTCAGCGAGTTGGAATGGTTCAAACAGAGGTATATCCTTCCTCAATGACCAGAATCTTTGTGTATGATTGTTTTTCTCTTGCTCTAGATTTATGATTTTATATCAACTATAATGTCCTCGTGCTACCCTATTATGATGTTGCAATCTCCCTGCAGAATTGAGGGGGAAGATATGGCTGATTATAGAGCAACTTTTTGGGTTTCTTCATTACTCTCTCTGTCCCAAAATGAGTGTTCTCCTTTTTTCAGAAGTTATTTATACATTGCTTATGAATAATGTCTTTGTAAAAAGTTGATTAAAATTCGAGTTTGTTACAGAAAGATCATGCTGGGATACATGAGAGAAACTTAAGTAATAATCGAATTATCCTCAAATTTTTACTCAAAAGCAAATTCAAAACACTTATATTGGGATGAAGGGAATAAATAATACTCTCTGTCCCGAAATAAGTGTCCTCTTATTTTGAGAAAAATTAAGTATAAGTTAGCTAGTTTTGTATATTTACTCTTCCATTCCCATGGACACGTGTTCTAACAAACTCAAAGGATACTAGTTAATTTATTACAAGGACATTATTGATAACTTTTACATAATTAACTTTCTAAAACCAAAGAAACAAGACAATTATTTGGGGACAAATCCAACTAAAGCAGAACACTTATTTTGGGATAGACGGAGTATTAATTTAACACATATTTTGTGTGAATAAAGTTAATGTTTGTCTAAGATGTGTGATAGGCTATAAAGGACTTCTGTCCTGGCCAACCCCAACCAACTGATGAGCTAAGAACTCTTACCAACCGATGAGATATGAACTTGTAGGAGGTCAAAGGACCAAAAAGCAAGTTCACCCAATTTGTTTTGCTGAGGATAGAAGGGGGACATATTGTGTTTAAATTCAGAAGACATCTTGTATCCCCTCTATCAGCCAATGTATGTATAGTCCTGCCCTTATGCGTTGCATCATGGGTATGTTAGTTAAACTGAACCCTAGTCACAAAGCTGGATTTTTTTGAAGATAAATCCACTTGTTAGGGGGGTTCGCAGGGACCCCGAACTGTGTATTAGAAATGAAACAAAGAAAGAACAAAAATGGAGGGGGACATGGATTCTGATTTCTTTGTGTTAACAGTTTGATTTTCATTGGAGTTCTATTGTTTACACTTCAAATGTTTGTGAGCAGTTCGCCGTTTTTACTATTATACACTGATCATGGTTCTGATACTAAATCCTAATCTTATTTTCACAAAAATGTATTCAACAGTGTTGATTGGCTGTTTTTTCTTCTTCTCATAACTAATGTTGAAGGTTGAGTGTTTATCAACTATAAATTGTTGGTGTCTTAAGCTACTACTCATGTATCAATGACTTCTAGCTTTAGTTTATTTATGCCCAAGTCTGTAAGTAATTTTTGAGAACCGAGAAACAGAATATTGTCCTCATCTCCTGCATAGTGAAGAAAAGGTTAAGATCCTCTGACTAATACGATATTATGAATAACTGTTGAGACTCATTTTGTATGCTTTCCTTCTCAAATAGTTCTGACTTTTTTCTCTGCACACATTAATAGGACCAGTACTTTTTCTGCTATAAAGCCATCGTTGATGAATTGGAAGACCTCATTCAGAGCTACAATGAAGCAAAAAGCTCAGAACGGTATTTGTAGTGGCTCAACTAAATTAATTTACAGAGATACGGTTTTTTTTATTTCTGTAATTTCATTTAGATGCTTTGTTGTGGATGCAGCTAGTTGCAGACGAATTGAATCAAGGGATTATCAGCGGCAGTTCTGTACCTCTGAATTTGGAGAATATGCAATTCTATGGTTCTCTGGTATTGTTTTCTTGTACTTTCACCATTTGTGGTTGATGCACGACTTGGTGAAATTAAGAATATTGATGAACCACTTATCTTACTCTTTTCAATCACTATGTTAATTATTACCAGAGAGCTGAATGACCATATTGACTTGTTTGCATGATGTAGTCATTTTGGGATATTAGACCCTGTGATTTGTGAAGCAATATAACTATTTTGCTGCATATAACAATTTAATCTTGCTTGTGTAATATATTTTGAAGATTCTTTGTTTTCATTATTTTATTTTTTTCCATCCTATAATAAGTGCTGTATTTGAGTTGTTGCCAAAGATAATTTATTAGTGTTACTTATGTTTCTTTTAACGCAAAAATAAATAAATTAATTAAAATTAAAATTAAAAAAAAATACTAATAATTTATTACTGTTAATCTAGTGTTCAGAAATCAACACACTCAGGCAAGTCTGTCAATAAGGCCGAAGGCAACTCGATAACTAGATCAACCTGAAAAAAATTGACACTACCTAACTGAGATACAATAGTTAAAACATCTTGAATAATCAAATCGAACACGCATGAATCTTCTACATTATTTTGAATAATCAAATTGAAGACATTAGAATCCTCCTTACAGATTGATAAGCACAAACAATTGATAATAATTACACTGGGAGTTCAAGATGACTACGTGGAGGGTTCTGTCAACTAGCCCTTACCAGTCGCCCCCATGTTTGTCATCTGATTTGCCGATAAACTCGAAAATTGATCTAATGATTGTGTGAGTTGTGCATTGTTATCTCGTCTGACATAAGCATCGTCAGATTAATAAATACGATTGTAAATGACAAGCGATTGGTGTCATGACTGATAAATTTTTTTTTTGAAACTGATAGAAATATATATTAAAAGTAGAGCGGCTCAGGCGTCAAAATTATTACAAACCCAAACCATATGTTTTCCGTGCCAACCTAGTGAGGCTCATACATGCTTAACTACATTCCTATAACATACAAAAGTTTGACATTAATACCACTATCATACAAAACATACTTAATGTCCACGATAGTTGCTTTACAGTCTGCCCTACTTATGTCCTCCTCTGATATACCGAGTTGGGTGTCTCTGAATAGAGAAAGAGAAATAAGTCAAGATACATACATAATTTAAAGGGATAATTACACGTACTTACTTTGTACTTGACACATTTTGCACCTAGATACACTGAAGTTTTTTCTCTAACTTTTGGATATCCTTAACTATCAACTTTCCATTTCGTCAATTACATTTAACGGAATATGTCTATTGATATGCCTGTTTGACTTTGGGTCAAAGAAAGCACACTAAGTGTCTTGTCTTATTGTCCACATATGCTACGGTATTTTTCTAAGTGTAAATTGTTCTAAGTCTTATACTAGTCTAGCTCGGCTGGTCGGCGATCAATTCTTGTTGGTCGGTCGTCAACCTGTCACCTGTGATTGTAACACACCAAAGAACGATGACCAAGGTGGTGGTTCCGGGATGCCGCCTCAGGCGTGAAAGTATGGTCTCAATAGGATACCACGGACGTTGGTCTTGTTCCAGCTTGGGCTACGTCCTGTACGGACGTTGGTCTTGATCTGACTTGGGTCGCGTCCCTTAAGAATGTTGGTCTTGATCCAGCTTAGGCCACGTCTCATACGAATATTCGTCTTGGTCCAGCTTAGGCCACGCCCCGTACGGACGTTGGTCTTAGTCTAGCTTGGGCCGCGTCCCGTACGGACGTTGGTCTTAGTTCGGCTTGGGCGTAGCTAAGCGATGTTGGATGTCGCCGACGGTTTCGGAGGTGACCATTGGCATTGGGCGTGCACAATGGACTTGGGCATCGCTAAGAGATGTTGGATGTCACTAATAGCTTCAGAGGTGACCATTGGCATTGGGTGCGCACAATGGACTTGGGCGTTGCCAAGCGATGTTAGAAGTCGATGTCAGGTTTGGAGGCGACCATTGGTGTTGGACGCGCACAATGGACTTGGGCGCCACCAGGCGATGTTGAACATTGACAATGGCTTCGAAGGCGACCATTGGCGTTGGGCGCACATAATGGACTTGGGTGCCGCCAAGCGATGTTGGACGTCGTTGACGGCTTCGGATGTGACCATTGGCATTGGGCGCACACAATTGAATTGGGCGTCGCTAAGTGATGTCGGACATCGACGACGGCTTTAGAGGCGATCATTGGCGTTGGGTGCGCACAATGGACTTGGGCGCCGCCAAGCGATGTTGGATGTCGTTTACATCTTCGAAGGCGACCATTAGCGTTGGGCGCGCTTTGTGTTATTAGGCAACGCCAAGCGATGTTGGACATCGTCGAAGGCTTTTGAGGTGACCATTGGCATTGGGTGCGCACAATGAACTTGTGCGCTGCCAAGCGATATTGGACGTTGTTGATAGATTCGGAGGCGACCATTGACGTTGGGTGTGCATAATAGACTTGGGCGCTGCTAAGCGATGCTAGATGTTGCTGACGTCTCCGGCTCGGGCCGCGCCTCGTATAAAGGTTGGTCTGCGTCCCGTACGGACGTTGGTCTTGCTACGGACAAACACTAGCTATGTGGGGCCAAAGAGAGTATTTATGTTGGCTAACATAGTTAATATAAAGAAGATGAAAATCGGCCAGATCGTTTATGATCAGATCCTTAAGGCCACTGATGAGAAAAAGGTCTTGTTTTGTGTTATTATTAACAGGTGGTGCGTAATTCCGGCAAGTATATTAGAGTTGCATAAATAATATAGAATTTGGTAAGTTCTGAGTATATAGTCTCCACAAGGAACGATGGTGGTAAATGAATTACTGGGTTAGACATGAAAGTATACAGTGAAGGGGTATGTGTATTGATTGCAATTAAGTAAAGTGCATAAACATAAATAGTAGTAAATAAAGCAAAGATTAAACAGATGCGATAGACGTGATTGGGATGCAATTGACTTATGAGTGGGGCGTTACCCTAATTAACTACTAATATCTTGTTGTTTACTTTTCATTACCTCAAACTTGCTTACTTCATCAAGTGTCCATTGTAAGGCTAACTTGACACTCAACACAAATACACCATCCTTGGTTAGTCCTAGGTGTAATTTGTTCCCCTAGGCATGTAACTGCAAAGGGGTCACATACGCGTTGGGTATGCGACCGACTCTTATAAGAGGCATGGACAACCCTAAAGCATGCGACTGTGATGAGGTTAATCCACTAAGTGGTTCGATCCACGCGAACAACCCTACTGTAAAGGTGAAGCTCGCATTGTGATCAAAGTTGTGGGTGATCAATCCATAACTAGGCATTTCACCCAACGAACCACCACAACATAAAGTAACAATTAACAACTAAACATTAGCAATAGGTTAACTAGAACAACACACCCCAGCCAATTAAATCCCTATCACAAGGGACTAGTTACACATGGACGCATGAAATATAAACATGCATAAATAATTGAATATCAATTTGCTAGAACAAAACATACAAATAGATTGAAAAAATTATACTGATTACAAAGTTCAAAATCCAAGTATTATAATGTAAAAAAGAAAGCATAAACCCTAATTAGTGTGAGGCAATCGACTGAGCAAAACTCTTGATATGCCTAAGATCGCACACTAATCTCTACCAAATACCTAAATTAAGCTTCAATGGTAGATGGAGAACGATTGAAGGCTCTCAACTCTCTAAAAGAACTTAAAAAAAAGGCAAAAGATGGCTGGAAGGTAAAAATAGGATCCAAAACCCTAACCAAACTTTCCTATTTATAGAGAACAAAACTGGCGCCGCGACATAGAGGTGTTTCCGCTGCAGCGTCGCGTAAGTTGCCGAAAGTTAACTTTGTGTTGACTTTTGTGGCGTCGCGGCGTGAATGGCTCTGCGCTACGGTGTAACTGGCAGATGATCCGCACAATTTCTGACTCGGCTTTTCACTCCCCTTCATGCTCAAACTTTGATATAATGGCCTAAAAATCTCCAAAACACTAAATCATCGGTTTTAAGGCACAAAAGAGCTGAAATTAGCATAAAATGAGTAAAAAAATGCCAAAGTCAAAATTTGTGGCGGTTGTGTGCGAAAGTGTGATTTTCAGGTAAAATGTGCACAACCAAAGCAAATCAAGGGCAAATCCGGAGTGTAATGAGGCATGTGTATCATAAATTAAGGTCAAATAACACGTAGAAGTATGAGTTATCAACAGATTATGTGAAAGTAGGGAAGTGAGTGCGCTCCTTACTGATAATGATGTCCCGTCCATTACTCCTATTGAGATATAGAGGAGAGATCTTGCCCAACCCACTCAAAGGCCTCGGGAACATGCACGAGCATCAGGCTCACACTCCTCTTCAAGGAATCGGGAGCCTACGCGACTATCTAGCTCGAGCTCCCAAGAAAGATCATCCATTGTATGCAAGAGTGGATAACAAGGATGGAGGATGAGACAAGTGCTTTGAAAGCCCAAAATGTCGAGATTATGGAGGACAATAAAGCTTTGGCGCATATGGTGGCCCACATTGGCAGACAAATAGCCAATGGTTTTAAGAAGATTTTGGGGTACATCAACCTCAAGGTTTAAAAGAGTTTTGAGTTCAACTTCGAGTTGCTCGATACATCCTGATTTGGGGATAATGACAATGGAAATGGCAAAGGAGTCGTGGTTAAGGATGAGGAATCGATTGATCAACAAATTAATGAGTATGGTAGTGAGGAAGACTAAGGGTCGAGCGTGTCTGCTCCTCTATGGGTAACTTTTAGTTTAGCTGATGCTACCCAAATAATCATAAGACTGTCAACGACTCAAAAAGAGCCACATGGCAAGTCCGAAATGTCCGGGTCACCTAACCTGGGTCTGATCCAAGCTCCCCGCGTGCCCGCGTATGCGTGCCCGCGTAGCCTAAGCTCTCATGCGTGCCCGCATGGCCTAAGCTTTCTTGCGTGCCCGCATAGCCTAAGCTATCCTACATGCCCGCATGGCCTAAGCTCTCTAGAGTGCGCGCATGGCCTAAGCTCT
>JAYMTA010006676.1:0-10197 GCA_036897625.1 Pelargonium cotyledonis
AGGCCGCGCGACCCCGGCCCCCCCGCTATTCAACCGCCGTTCTCCTTCTCTCTCTGCGGCACATTTGGAAGGCTGGGGTTAGGGTCTTTGGGGTTTCGAGGGTCTTCGGTGCTGGTAATGGCTCCGGGGTTTTGTGCCTCCGGGCACGGAGAGTCCAACGGGAACCCGCAGAGGCTAGGGTTTCCGGAGAAGGCCGTGGGTCCCTGGTTCACCAGAGACCCCACCTGAGGTATCTTCCCGGTGAGATTGTTATGACGAAGATCCAAGCTCACGATCACCGGGAAGTGACCGTACGACTCCGGCACCTCACCGGAGAAGAGGTTGTAGGACAAATTGAGGGTTCCGGTGAGGCTAATGAGGTCGCTGAGTGACTCCGGCAGAGAGCCGTTGAGGAGGTTGGAGGAGAGATCCAAGTGGATTAGATTCATGAGTGTAGTGATTTGGTCCGGGATTGGGCCGGACAGGGAGTTGTGAGAGAGGTCGAGAGAGAAAAGGCCGGTGGCATTGAAGAGATGCGCCGGAATGAGCTTCGAGAAGTTGTTGTGAGCTAGGCTGAGCTGCTGCAGCGAGTCGAGGAGGCCGAGTTCGGAGGGGATGTAGCCGGATAAGCCCTTGTTGGGCAGCAAAACCGAGGTGACTCGTCGGCGAGTGCAGGCGATTCCGTGCCAGCGACAAGGGGTGGGGTCGGAATCGGACCAAGTACTCAGAACTCCGGTGGGGTCAGTGTTAATGGCGGCTTTGAGGGCGAGGAGAGAGAGGCCATCGGGGGTGAGGGAAGAAGATGGAGAAGGGGAGAGGATGAGAAACGAAGCAAACAGGAGTGGAAGCATTATTGGTGGGAATGTGAAAGTTTCTAAAGAATCGTTGGATCATGTTCTGTTAATGGAACCAGAAGCTAGCTGCTCACTGAAGAAGACGACGACCACGACGACGAATAAGAAGATTGTGTTTGAATTCAGTTGAGTTGATTGGTGGTGCTTATCGAGGTGGCTATGCATTTTGAAATTTTTTTACAAGCATGTGCTTTTGGTTTCGTGTCAGAAAAATGATTTTCTTTTTTCTTTTGATAAAGAATCACTTTTCAGTTTCCACTTTACCAAGGCCATTTTGGCAATGCTATGCAAGCTTTTAAGCTACAAAAACATGTACATCTCTATTTCTATAAATGTAAAACAAACTCATTTCATACACTCAAGAGCATGCAATTTTCCGAATACTTGCTCCTCTCTTTTTTCAGAATTTATTAACTCAGTTATTCAATCTTTGAATTCGTAACATAAATGCTAAAGTTTTGATCGACTCCCCTTGTTTCCAGGAATCTGCAAAGCGTCATAATGGCCGTATCCATGATAGAGAACCCGGATTGGATTTCTTTTGCCATATTCTTGGCCGTACTCTGCTATGGATATTAGACCGCCTGCGTCTTTATCGTACATATATACTGTTATTGGCATCCTGCATTTATCAGAAACATGGTCTACCGTCAGTTTAGGTTCCTTCATGAAAACATATCTAAATAACAAAGCAACACAAACATAACTTAACGCTACCAGAAAGAAAGCCTCTTGGGTTATGTACAAACCTAATCTGTCACTTTATGAAACTAATTGGTTGTTTCACATTAAAGGACGAAGGTATCAGCAGTTAATTCATCATGCAAGACAACAGAAGATGGGATGCCAAATACACCAAACATATATACTGCAACTTTTGAGCTACCCTTGCGACTTTAGATTGTTGTAACAAATTGCATTTAAACACAATCTGTTCTAGTTATGGAGATAATCACTATTCACTATAGCTTTGAGTAACTAGACAACATTTCCATTGGACTCGAGACAAATCCCATTAAAGAGAAAATACAGAAAACATGGTTTCAATTGAGTTACCGGAGGACATGTGAAGCCATGAACAGTTCAGGCTCGCCTCCCCATACATGTGGCTTCCTCATTCGCGATACGTACGTGTCGAAATCACCTTCAACAAACCTGTTACATCATGAATCTATTAAGTACATTTCCAGTTGCAATAAATGGAATCACCCTATTTCCTAGGTAACATAACATAAATGTAAAGATTGATAGAGTCATCCAATGACATAGTCTGCATCTGTAACTACTATCGTTAGTTATGATATAGATCATTCACAGAGATACTGCATGGTTGGTGGCATTATATATGTGTGTGTTGAGAGAAAGAGAGAGAGTCACCATTCTGTTTCTTCCCGTCTTTGAATAAACTCATCTGCAACCTACAAAATTTTCAACCACATGAGCAACAAGTTACACACAAAATATATTGGGGAAGGGGGGAGGAGGTCTTTCTGTTCTAATCAACTATACTTTGGGTATTTTGGTACTATCCTTTCTTCTTAATACCAAGAGGAAAAAAATGATGGGAAAAAAAAAAAAAAAGAAGAAATGAATAATCTACACACACATGATAAGTTAGAAACAAACTATGCTTCTTAATACAACTAATTAGACGAAAACTATGCTTCTTAAACAGGATAGCCTATCGTGATTAAAAGAGATAGAAACATATAAAATAGATGAAAAGATTCTGAAATGTACAGCTATCCTGATTAAAAGAGATAGATACATACTCTAGCCCGTAACTCATCTGCCAATTCTCTTTGCATGCTCTCACTAGGAGCTGGTTTCCCAGATCTCATACAAGCCCCATGTGCAACAGATCGGAACATACATCTCCCATCTCCAGGTATGCCTACAAAGGATGACAGACTTACTATAATAATCTAGGGAAGATATATGTTAATCATATACATAATAGTTCAAATGCAAAGGCTTCAACACAAGAACAACGTAACATAGATATTATCTGAGAACATATTAAAATAAAAAGCATAGGGCTCACCAATAACAGAATAGTCAGTGAAAACTTTCTTCCCATGTGAGAATTTATCATATGGCAAATTCTCATCTTCCTCCTCGTCCTCATTGGATGCTTCAGCATGAACTGGTTCAGTACTTGAATAACAAACCAACAATCCAAAAACTAAGGTAGATGATGCACATCCTTTAGACCGAGATGTTGATCCCCGATCATATTTGACCCTGGGAAGCATTCTTTGCCTAGACACCAATAGCTTCATGCTACTAGTTTGGCATCCTAGTGAAATTTCAAGGCATCTGCTCTGAGGTACTAAACCTCTAACAGTTACTGAACTTGATTGTCCCTTCAATTTGGAAAATCCAGTCCCAAGACAGCCTTCTACACTAATAGATGGACAAGAAGTCCCAGAAATAGACAAACTAGTGAAGTTTGTTTTAGTTTTTCCTTGGTATGAATAGAAACAACATGAGCTAGATGATCCTTGGGACACAACATGACAGATATTGCTCCTCATCTGTTTTGGGAAACAGCCACTCAGGAATATAAGATTCTTCACACATGTGCTGATGGGGGAACAAGCTATCATGTTAGCATAGCCTGACACAAGAATAACCCAACATCCTTACATGGTCAGCAAATCATAAGAATATAATATTTAGAACCAACTGACTCAGAAATTACTAATGTTGAAGTTTCTCTTCAAATCTGATCACCATTAAACTTACTCCAACATATACGAAATTCATCCAGAACAGGAAATGATTAACAGGATATAAAACTGAATTAAGAAGAAGCAAATTTATGCACTCAAATGTTTTGGAACATAAGTGCAAACTTCAAAACCACAAAAGGGTCGTCGGACCACAATTTTCAACTTCCTTTAAGGACTGTTCACCTTACATTAAACAGAAAACATCTATCTCATTGTAAGATACAACGAGAGAGACCAGTGAACACCCTTTAATCTCAAGGAAATTGTCAAAATGCAACTACAAGCATGAGCGTTCACAGTCTAATGGTGAGTAGATGCTAAATGTGACTCAGCATCTCACAACTTGAGTGATTATCCTCATATTAACCATATAATTCAAACCCTTCATGACATCTACCCTAAGCCAGAATTCCAGATGTAATCATTTCACCTTAGTTAAGTCACCAACCATAACCCGATTCCAATATTTGTTTGATGATTGCCAAATACATTATAGATAAGTAGGTAACAAATGCCAAAAAATTGTTCTACACAGAGCAAAAGTCGAAGAAGATATGGGCATATATACCCATTTTGACATATATTGCAAGCCATGGTAACCAACCCAGAGTATCAATCAAATCATGATATCACTTAAGATGTGAAATGCACAAAAATTCATGTCAAGAAAAGACGAATTGTGGGAAATTAGGTAAGATTAAAGGACAGACCTGTAGAATCCGATTCAACTGCAGAATGCCAATTAAGGGTTCGAATTGAAAATGGAATTACAAGAATTCTTTTTTTTTTTTTTTGGTTTTGTTTGTAAAAACGGTAAAGATCCTGAAATGGTGTTGAAGCAAAGAATACCTGAAAATGAAGATTCGTGAGCTTCTTCGTTGGAGCTGCTCAAGTTACTTGAAACCTTGGCTCTGCAAACGACACCATTGGCTTGTTTTGGGGAAAGGCAAAGCAAAGTTTGTGGGCTCCTAATACGGCGCCGTATTAGTCGAAAAAATCCCGTCATTTACTTCTACTTTACCTCTCGTTTTCTCTTCACAGCTGACCAGAAGATCTCGCATGAAGATCCAATTTGGTGGCTATTGAGCTCAGTGTCCGAGCTAGCATGTCGTGGGATTTGGTTTTCTGGGTTCTTATTTTCTTCCTAAACTTCGCTCTCCTCGCATCCACCTTTTATCAGGTTTTTTTTTTTTTAATTTTTTTTTCTCATCTCTAAACCCTAGTAGCTTTCACATTCATGCATATATGTTCTTGATGTTTGTATTCAGTAGGTATAAATTTAGATCTCATTTCATTTCAATACATCAAAATCTCATGTTTATGGCTGCAAATTTAACTTCTTCAATTTGGTTGAAGTCTCTGTAAATGCAATTTTGCTTGACGAATTGCAATATCATGGAAAACTGTTTTTATGTGTGAAATCAGTCCAAGATTCAGGACAAAGTTGAAGTCTTTGTAGATGCAATTTTACTGGCAATGTTATGTTATTCTTTGCAGTTTGCACCTTTTCTTAGAAACTTTTTAACATATTTAAACTGAGCGTTTTGTTCCTGAGGCTCGCACGGTTTTGATTTTCCAGTGTTATGAAATTATATGCATTACTAATGGAGCATGCATTGATGGGCATGGATGTACTGTGTTTGAAACTTGTGCATTTTTTCTACTCTTTTTTGTAGCTCTTATGCTTATCAGATCTTGAGGCCGACTACATCAACCCGTATGACACATCATCTCGCATTAATGTACTAGTTGTTCCAGAGATGGTGGTGCAAGCAGTGGTCTGTGCTCTTTTTCTCGTGACATGGCATTGGTTCATGTTTCTGATAACTCTTCCCCTTGCTTGCTATCATGTCATGTTGTAAGTACCCTCTTCAATAAGTATGGAGCATTAGTATAATACTAGGAAGAGATGTCTGTTCTTTCTTACGTATATTTTCCTACCAAATTCAGAATTTTTATAGATCGGACCAAATTTTTGGCATTGATAAATCTAAAACGCCTCATGGGTTAGGTTAAGTATAGGTTTGTGGAAATTTAATTTCTTATTTCCCATCTAGACCTTTCATAATTCTGCCTTTGGTAATGTGTATGAACTATGTCACTGTTATTCTCTTTACATATGATGGCATGAAGTACTTTGTGAACTTTATTTGTGAATAAGTGAATATCTATGATACCCATTAAATAAACTCCTAAACTCCCACTTTTTCTTATTGTTCTTTCGCTTCCCTAGATCCAAAGTTTGGAGACAAACTATGTTGTACATTATTCCTCATTCATCAGTGCTGAAGACATTCTTAAATAGCAGATTACCAAACACACATGTTCAGCCATTTTGCATATTCGCTGCATGCTGTATAAACTTGCTGGCTTTCATGAACCACTGATATCAGATAAGTAACAGAAGTCACTACCTATCTGATGCTAAACATGGCATATCGAGTTTTTCGTAACATCTAGGAATTTATGCATGAACAAACTCTCTATTCTTCTTAATTTAGTGATTGAATGATGCCAAACAATTGACCCTTATGAATGGAAAGGGGTGCTACGCATGAGCAGCAAACATTAAGCCCAACTATCAAGAATTCAAAATTAATTACTGGTTACCAGAAGATGTTAGCAAAACTAAGAAAGATTGACACAAAATACAACTGTTTAGTTAAAGGTGGCGTTAGCCTTTTCCAATCTTCTTTGTTCTTCTCTATATGGAGTGGGCGTCAATTAAAGTAACCAGGGACTGAAGAGAAAAGTATTTCAATCAAAGGATCATTGCTGTTACCTGTGAGAAAAGCTGTATGGCTAACAGTGCATATTATTTAAATTAGGTTTTCTGATACAGACACTCGATATCATGTCTATATACTATATCCAATGAATCCATGCCCACTGTTACATAAAGATAGCAGCTGCGGAATGAGCTGAATGGCACATTAAGTTTAAAAGTTTGCATATCATTTGTCTCTTTGTGCCATGCTGATGTTACTATATGAAGTGAAAACAAGTTATATACGGTTTTGTGAAAATAGCAAAGAGAAGACAAATGATAGGGAATTTTAGATTCCACTTGACATGTGTTTTATTATGTTGTAGTTTTCATCTGTATGTGAAATACTATTTTATTGATATAACTATTCTGTTGTCTGATGTAGGTACACAAAGCGGCAGCATCTTATTGACATTACTGAAGTATTTAGATTTCTTAGTGCCGAGAAGAAGTATCGATTGATCAAGCTTGGTTTCTATTTGTTACTTTTTCTGATAATCATCTTCAGGTTTGTTCTGCTCGTAGTAAACGAACATCAATATGGTCTTTTGTATGCCCTATGTTTTTAGCATACTGAAGTATCTATCTCCTTATTGTCTCTATATTTACTTTCTCTAATTAATGTTTTTTGCACTGTTTGGGTAAAGAACTTTTTCTGCAGGCAATATGTCAGCCTACAGATCTGAGTTTGGAGAGTTAGACATTCGCTCCTCTTTTCTGGAGTTATAGAAAGCAATTATCATAATTTAGCCTGCATTTGTTATGGTTTCACTACTTTATAATAGGTTAGCATTTGATCACATTAGGGATTAATCTTTTTCATCCTTGTAGTTTCACATTGGGCAATAATAAGCAGTTTAGCATGCACAAGTTACTCTGCCAGTTTTCTATATTTATTTATTATAATGTTATATCCCTGTCTTCTTTCTTTTGGTTATGCTATTTGTTTTACTTTCAGCATAGGAAAACTTGACTTAACTTGGTTGTATAACTTGATATCTACTGAATAGGGCCTTGGAGTGTATATCCCATTTCATGTAGATTCTGACATCACTTGTGACTTATATATTAGTTGGACCAAAACACATCTACCTGTCCTGAGTGTTTGTGAAAAACCTAGGGCCATCACTTCTTTCATGTGCACTTTCTCTCGTTAAACATCCTAGCAAGAAATGCACTTGTAAATAATAAAAATAAGATGCATATGCAAGAAGCCTCAAGTGAGAGATGCTTCATTAACAAAAAGGAGAAGCAATGCTAACATAATTCATACACATGAGGCCCTTAATGAAGAGGAATCAAAACCTTAAGTGTAGTGGCAAAAAAAAAAAAAAAACTATTCCTAAAGTTTCTAAACCCTTGCACCTCTGAAACCTCTCTTTAACGAACATATAGACCATACCGTACTGCATAGGCTCAATTGTCCTATACAAATAGAACCTAATGAAAAAAAGAATTGAACAGTTAAGTAAAATATGGTTTGTTTTCTTTTAATATCTCCAACACCAACAGCTCCAGCTTATACATTGTTTTATTGAATTCCAATGAGGAAATCATGGACATAATCAGAGCTTCTTATTTTTTCATCCTCCTAAACTCTAGCTTAATAAGCCAACCCATGCTGTCATGTAAATTTCTGAAGACAATAAATATAGGTTTGGCTTCGTAGTTCGAGTTAAAATACTGTTGATAACTGATGACAATAAGCTCTGGTTCTCAAGTTTATTTTCGACGACAGATTGTTTTTATTTTTCTTCGTGTAAAAAAAAAAAAAAGAATGTGGGTAAACTTTTGTCGCATTTGAATGTGTAAGTTCGATTAAGAAACTTCTCTTTCCTTATTTATCATGTGTGATTTCTTCTTCTTTGATGACTGTAATGTCACATCATTTTTAAGGTTTCTGTCATTAAACAAACTTGTGTTTCTTTCTGTGTAAGCTAACTTTGAGCTGGAGGCAATTTATATTGTTGTTTGCTGGTTGCTTTGGTGCTTCCTTGAAGGGACCTTCAATGCTCTCTCTCACATACAAGAAATTGGAATTTGCAGGCTTATGTTATCCATTTTTGATGCATTAACTGATGATGATGTGAGTCCATGGTAGCAGTTCAACGAGGACAAAATGGATTGCAGGGCATAGAAGCAGGTGTGTTAAACTTAGAACTTGAAAGTGGAAGGAAATTGTATCAAATGTTTGTATGTTGTTTCAACAGTACCCCTTTTTTTTTTTTAATTTATGTAGTGTTCGATCCCAATGATTCATATTGTACCATATGCGGGGAATGGTTGCAGACGTGATGTTTAAGATGAATATATTGGATGATGGCCATTGCATTGCTTAAAATTTGTATACAATTGTCTGCATTTCACTCTTCCCTCTGATACTATTGAATATATCGTTTACCGATCAAGCCCAAAGCTCTGCTTTATTCTGTATGTGTGCTTTATTCAATCTCTCAAGTAATGAAGAGACATTTGAATATGAAACTGGAGGTGCTGCTTTAATGAAATTCAATAATGTTTTGGCAATTACATGCAGATTGGTTTTACTCGTGTTTATGTACATTTTACCATCTGGTTTTGGCATAATAGCATACAATAATACAAGTGTTGATAAGGCCTTGTGATGTTTGAGCCCAATCTGATTCAGTTCATCTAAAGAAGAAACACCATCATTTTTCGCTGTGTTGTATGGAGCTGATATGCATTGCATATATAAAGGTAGATGATGGTAAAATTGTAATTTTATTTTTTATAACAAAATTGTAAATTTTTATTTATTATGTGACCTTTATTAGTATTATTTAATTGTCACTTTATCACAAATGCCATGTCATAGATAAGGTAATGGAGAATTTATCTCGATTTAATTAATTATGTGTACTAAATTTGAGTTGAAATTGATTTTGAGTTTCATGTTCTAAATTGGGTACTAGACTAAAATGCATGTATTGTTGGTAACATTGATCTGACTGTTAAATAATATGTTATACAACGGTGAATTCATGTAATATACAATTCACTCTACCATTTGACTGTGCAGGAGATTTAGAACTTTGCGAAACTCGGTGTTGATAATGATTTCCGTGAGAATCTTTTTATAATTATGAATTACAAGAGAAGAAGGAATCTTAACCTTTAGAAAATAGTCAAAAAATTCATTAATTATCAGCTGCAATGTCTACTCATATCTTGTTAAATGCAAGATATTTTAGTTTTGACTTAATTTAAATCGAACTAGATTTATGAGCTCAAATTTTGATTCACATTAAATTTAGCGTTAATTAGTTTTATCTCTCATGTACTGACAATTTTTTTTGCTTTAGCCCTTAGTTAGGGTTTAAGCATGTTTAGAGCCCCTGTATTTTTCTTTTTTTAATTAAAGACACGTTTTCGGCTATAATTGGTTTTGGTGGGACACGTCATTATGCCATCTAAAATTTTATATCACGTCAACAGTATCTGTCAGACTCCAACTAGATGAGTCCAAGAGCTAAAACCACTTTAAATTCTAATTAGGGGCTAAAAAATGTCAGTGGGGAAAATAAAACCATTTAACCCTCAATGATATAGAGCGGTGATAAGTCCACCTCTCTAATGTCTAAATCCACCTTATTTTGTCATGAACAAAAATGCCCCTATTTAATTTGGTAATATTTATTCCTTAATTATCTCAAACATCAAACTAGAGGTGGAACCATAAATTAATTGTAATTGAATATACCTTAATTAAATTAAAAATTATTTTCATTCAATCTAGTGAACATATAATTTTTAAACTATCTGGAATTTGGTTCGGATCTCCAAGTTATTATCCGTAAGTTTGAGATTGATTCAATTTTTTAATTAATTATATATATATATA
>JAYMTA010006677.1:0-10195 GCA_036897625.1 Pelargonium cotyledonis
TGCGGGGAACCCGCCGTCGGGAGCCACTGGTCTGGACGATTCCAGATCCATACCGTGGAGAGAGAGCCGTGATTTGGGGGCTGAGTAAGAGAAAGAGTGAAGTGGGTGAGGAGTTGAGAATGGAGATAGGATTAGGGTTAGGAGAAGTGAGTGCAGATGATCTCGTCACTTTTTAAAAAAAAAATAATTTAAGGGCTTGTTTGGCCAGAGAAAACATAATATTATGAGGGTATAATGATCTTTGTACACAAAATTAACGGTGTTAGGGATAAAATCGTTAAATGGATACTTTACTGATGTTAAATGTCAAGAGCATTAGTTTATGGAGCTATATATATCAAGTCAATAGTACATTGGGTGTTTCTGTAATTTTCCCTTTTAATAAACATGTGGCAAAACATAAGTGGTTGGTGGATAAAAAATAAAAAATAAAAAATTAAAGAGGTCCAGTCCCTAAGGGCTTGGTCCCTTAAGCGGTTTTTGTGCAATGTTGGACTTTCCAAAAAGTGAAGTCCCTTTGTTGGTCCTTATGCATTTTGGACCACCATTGTGGGTGCTCTTAATAAAAATAAAAATAAAATTTGATTTAGATAATTATTTGAATATATTTATTCAAGTTATTTTAATTAAAATATAAAATAAGTGGGATCCGTTACTATCAAAAAATAAATAATTCAATAAACTTTTTTTACCGTGTCGGTGAAATTTGAAAATTAAAATGAAAACCACGTATAATTGTTCCATATTTTCATTAGTTTAAGCATGGATGTAACTTATTTCAATAATATTTTGAATAATGAGCACACTATTTGGTAATGCTCAATAGTTCAAATTTAGTTTAAAAAATGTATTCATCAAACCAATTGAAACTGAATCATATATTTGTAAACTGATTTAATCGATTAAGATTGCGATAAACTATTTATAATGAAGACCCAAACAAAGTTGAGTGTCAAAACAAGTACCAAAGTTGAGTGTCAAAACAAGTACTATCATTATAGTCAATGGTGCATTACTTTGTGGTCAGTGTGTCATTTGATATTTTCCCCGTTTTGGACCCATAAATTCTCTACTTAGCACTTGGGGTTTTGCTTCTTTGTGTGGTATGTGTGTTTTCGTGGTTGCTATTTTCGGCCTTGCTAGTGGTCAAAATTGTAGTCAAAGTCGTTTTCGACCCTTGATGGGTAGTGATGTAGTTCATCAGTCCATTGCCTTGACGAAGAGGATGTCGAGGAGCTGTTGACTGTATTTGGGTTTGATCGTCATTCATTCTATTGTGAAGTTAGAACATGCCAATAGTGGAGCCAACAATATGTTCAAGGGAGGGCACAAAAAAGTTCAAATGACTAAAAAATGGTGAAAACAATAACCTCAAGATTAAAGGTGGGCATTGCTCCCACTTGACTCTGACATGCCAAATAAAAATGATAGATTTCATTAATATATATAGAAGATTTGGGAGGGTGGCATCAGGCATGGGCAACGGCACACTACGGCCGCCCCTTGGCTCCGCCACTGGAATAGGCTGATGAGTTCGACTTTGTAGACGACACGTTCTTGATTATTGACTTGGAACTCGTTATCTAAACACATCACTCAAACTTGACACTAACCCGACAAATCAACTACCAAGACACGTAGGAAGAAGAAAGTGGACGAAATATCGAGACCTTAGATTTGATCAAAAGTCTGAAAATTCAATGAAAGTTATAAAATAGGACCAAAGACTATACGTTGATTTTGATTTGCAGCAGCAAAACAGAGGGAAAGAGAGAGAGAGAGAGAGAGTGAGAGAGCTGAGTTGAGGCTAAAGGATTGAAATTTGGAAGTAATGAAAATGGATTCAAAGTCACGAGCTAGTCACGTGCGCACTGGACACGGTTATCCAAATCCATCGTCTTGGCGCGTAACCATCCAAAAGCCCTAGGGTTTTCAACTTTTCATCTAAACCCCAATAAATCACCAGACAAGACATCCAGTACTTTCTCCATTTTCAATGGCATAAAACACTCTCTTCAACCCAAAACCCTCCTTCTCCTTGACCATCTTCTTCTCTCATGGCGCTCTTCACCGGCGTGCGCTTCTACTCCCTTCTCCGCTACCAGCTACCTGCATTCATCAACCCCGCTCCGACCCGTCTCCATAGGCTCAGCCGCGGCGTCTCGCAGCTCCGCCTGTACTCCGACACCTCCGGACCGACTCCTCCGCCCTTGCAGGCTAAGCGCGGAGATGATTCCGCGAATGAAAACGGAGCCGGAGAGAAAGACGGGAACGGAAGTGTGGTAATCAAGGACAGAAGTGGAGACTTCGGCCGGATTATCCCGGTCGAGCTCCAGAAGGAGGCTACTGAGGCCTACATGTCTTACGCAATGTCCGTGCTTCTCGGACGCGCCTTGCCTGACGTCCGGGATGGCTTGAAGCCGGTGCACCGGCGATTACTGTGAGTGCCATTTTCTTTTCCTCCGAATTCTGTTTGCATGGTCTGTTTTTTGGAGGTGGAAATGGCTGTACACGTGTGCTTTCAGTCTGTTTACTAACTACATAGAGTTTGGTTTTCTCTCGAAATTTTGGCTGCAGATATGCTATGCACGAGTTGGGACTTTCGTCTAAGAAGCCATTTAAGAAGTGTGCAAGAGTTGTTGGAGAGGTTAGAATATAAGTTGTAAAATGTGCTGATAAAAAAATGGTGTTAATGTTCTGTTTTGACGAATTTGTTATATGTTCAGTTTTGTTGGTTAAATGAGTTTAAGTCTTTGATTGCAGGTTCTGGGTAAATTTCATCCTCATGGAGATACTGCTGTCTATGATTCATTAGTCCGAATGGCTCAGGTAATAATAAGATTTGGACCACCTCATTGATACATAAATATCAATGGGTTTGAATTGTCGTTGCTCATGACATTTATTAAAAGATGTGCTGACTACATTGTTACCTGGTTACACCATATTTCTACCCATTTGAAGCTAAATCACCCTACCCATAGAGGGATATGGTTTCTTCAATGGTTGGAGAGAAAATCATATCCACCTTTCAACGCCAAGTGGTGGCCGCAGAGTCATCAACATTTAGACTAGAAACAATGTGAAAATATGTTCCCATTATTATCTTGTCTCTTTTGTGCATTCAGCATCTCCTTGTGCTGTGCATTACATCATCTAATTGACTTGTCACCTAATTAGGTAATTTTTAAGGGCCTTTTATTTTCTACCTTCTAAATTGAGCTCCATATCAGTCCCATCTCACTTTGTGGCTCTAGCTCTGTCTCAAGATATGTATTTTTCACATATGAAATGATTGATTTCATGATTATATTATATTGAATATTATATTTTGAATCCCTTTGTTCAATTCAATGTTGTAGATTTAATTATAAGGATCGACTCCTTACTCTTCCTCCAAACCACATGACTTGAGAAGTATCTATTTGCTGTATCATTAATTTCAAGTGACTTTAGCTATCTATGTGCTGATTCTGTTATTCTTTCTTTCTTTTTATGTTACCTTTGCTTAGCTATGATATTATCAGTATTTACTTTGTTATTTGAATTTTATTGCTTCCAATTAGGATTTCTCCTTGCGGTGGCCACTCATTCGAGGACATGGAAACTTTGGTTCAATTGATGCAGACCCTCCTGCTGCTATGCGATACACAGAGTGCAGATTGGAAGTATGTTAATGGTGTTATAGCAGTTCCAAACATTCTTTACTTTTAATTCACTGTATTGTTTGACTATCTTAAAGAAAATTGGCATCTTGAAGGATATACATCTAATTCAGATTTTTGTGTGCAGGCACTTACAGAAGCAATGTTATTGGCCGATTTAGACCTGGATACTGTGAGTAATTTTCGTGATCTTGTCTTGTAACTCAATTAAAGTGTTTTAATTTCTCTATTGATTTGCGCAAAACTCATCTATTGCAGGTTGATTTTGTTCCAAACTTCGATAACTCACAAAAAGAACCATCACTTCTACCAGCTCGGCTTCCAACCTTATTGCTGAATGGTTCTGCTGGAATAGCGGTAATTTTGTCTGAGTATTACTTAAAAATAGTTAGCTGTATACTGTGCTTTGGTTATGAAGGCTTGTACTTCTCCTCCAATTATTATCCTCTGTTTTCAATTATTTCTTGTTCTTGTCAGGTTGGCATGGCAACCAACATTCCTCCTCATAATCTTGGGGAGTTGGTAGATGTTCTTTGTGCGTTGATTCATAATCCAGAAGCTACTGTAAGTCCTATCTTTCGCTGCGCTAGAAAAAAAAGTTCTATCTTTCAGTGGCTGTTTATTTTAGTTTAAAACATTTTAGTTTTTCTTTTTAAGCTTTATTAGTTAAGCCAGAGATAGCTAGCAAGTGATTAATGGTTCTACAGAAACCGCAATCTCTAGAATGCATAATCCCTCACCTGATTGTTTTATCTTTATTAGTTGATCTATTTGTCATAGCCACCAGTTTGCAAATGAATGTTTCCCTACAGCTTTGGGCACTACCAAGCTAATTTTTGCAACAGTATCTGGATTATGAATTCATTTGAAGCAGATATAAATGAATACTCTTCTAATGTTTCATCATTTTCTCGTTAGGAGCAAAACTTGGAATTAAAGATGAATAATCTGTGACCCTTATCTGGAGTACCTCTTTACATGTACAACTCCATACATATAATTTATACCCTTACATTGTCGAGGGACCTTTACTCTGAAGTCATTGTTGTTTAAATGGATGCATGCTACTTGCTTGATTTCAGAAGATTCTAGACAGAGTGATCTATTACTGTAATTATATCACTTGAAAACAGTTGTTGCTCAATAGATGAGACATTTATTTGATGTTTGTACTGGTTAAAACGTTCAGGATGGTGTATCTCAAATAGAAAACCATAAAATCATTTCTATTAACTCATTTTACTTGTTTTAAAGCAGATCATCTATCCTCTTCTGAAATAAAGAAATCTGTTCCTCTTCACATTTTTCCCCATCTTGATACACACAAATGGATTCACTTTTTTGAGTTCTCACACTTGTCTTACACTGGTAGATGCAAGAGTTGTTGGAATACATGCCTGGACCGGACTTTCCAACTGGAGGAATAATTATGGGGAACGCGGGGTAAGTGCAGTTTTTTTGCTTTGCTAATAGAAAACTATCATGCTAGAAAGATTTAGTCTGACCTAGAATGGGTATGTGTGTTTTTTCCTTGGTATGATTACTGATTGAGCTGAATCAGTTTCTCTTTTTTATTACTTTGCTTCCCCTATAGTTTTAGGCTGATGCAAATGTATCCATTTAATTTTGATATATGTTATGTACTCTGATCCCCTTTTCAAGTATTGTGGATGCATACCGAACTGGGCATGGGCGTATCATAGTCAGAGGGAAAACTGATATCGAATTACTTGACTCTAAAACAAAGCGAACTGCAATTGTGATAAAAGAGGTGACTATCTTGGCCGGGTTGTACATCAGATTTTATTCTTTCGGTAACTATTGTGGAAGAGTGAAACTGAAAGTTCATTTCTTAATGTAACAGGTCCCCTACCAAGTAAACAAATCATCACTCGTGCAGAAGATAGCTGAACTTGTGGAGAACAAGGTATGTTGTGTTTAATAGCTGATGCAATAATTATGTAATCTGATTTCAATGTCAATGGGAGAAGTTGTGTCTCTAAAAACATAGTTATTAAATGTGCAAGGTGCACAAAGGCGCAAAACAAAAGGGTCCTGAGGCCTGGCACATGCACAGGCCCGAGTAAGATGCCATTCACAGTGACTGAAACAACTATTTTAACTGAGTAAATAGGCAGAGAAATTAACAATTACTACTAGTCCAGATTATGGAAGCGACTTCTGTTCTTTCTCTTTCACTTGCCTTTTGTTGGACATATAGTTATTAACTTCTTCACCAAGAAAGGGTGGACAATTTTGGCATGTTATATTCAAAGATACCCTACAACAATTACTACTAGTCCAGATTATGGGAGCGACTTTTTTTCTTTCTCTTTACTTGCCTTTTGTTAGACATGTAGTTATTAACTTTTTCACCAACAAAGGGTGGACTATTTTGGCATGTTGTGTTCAAAGATATCCTCCAACAATGTGTTGCTTGGCCTGGCTTTCTCCTTTTTTTACACACTATTACAACTTTTTAAACCTAAGTGAAATTATTTTTCTTTTACTAAACACAGAGATAAAACAGCAGAGTTTGGTGTAGAACAGCTATTTTTCCTTGTGATGATAGATACGCACATCCTTTGCCCTAAAATAAGTGTCCAACGCTGTAAATTGGCATGTATCAAAATTACCGTTGGCTTTCTCTTTTGGTTAGTGAATTTTTGTTTTAGAACAAAATTAGTAAATTAGTGTGTCTCAAAATTATTGCATGCCTAATATTAGAACAAATTGAGTTTGTTGCAAAAATGCCACTTAGAAGAAAGTCAAGCACTAAAACTATTATCCATGATTTTGCAAAAAAGTGAATTAAGTGATTACTTTTGAAGGTGAAAAGATTAGTTGGCGTTTAGACTTTTGTTCTGATTTAATCAAGAATTGTATGATGACCATGAACAATTCAGTTAAATTGCACCTTTTGACACGCTTAGAAAATAGGGAAACGATATATTTCATTTTTACTCATGTATAAAGTTCCATTCTTTAAGGCCCACTTTTTCCTGCATACAGCCTCTGTTGTTGGTGCTCTAAGGTGCTCAACTTTCTGCGTGCCTCTAACTACACTGCTGTTTTCTAAATATATTGACATATGTTCTTCTAAGTACTACATAAGACTTGCAGGTTTTGTTTAGGTATGAATTTAAAAATTTCTAGGTACTTTCACCTCTATTAATTAAATAGCTTTTTTAGACTTTACTAAACTGCATACTTGACTGTCCTATGCAACTGTTACAACGTTGATATGCATGTCATGTGTGGATATAGACATATAGTCTTATTATTTTGACGTTTGTATTCTCTCTTTGTAGAGTTTAGAAGGCATAAGTGATATCCGGGATGAGAGTGATCGAACTGGAATGCACGTAGTTATTGAGGTATAACAAAAATAACTAATGTTGATGAATTACATACTATGGAAAAACCTGTGGCGAAGATATGTCTGTTTATCTAATAATGTCTATTTTCTCCTTGCAGCTCAAACGTGTATCAAATCCATCAATTATTCTTAATAAGCTTTTTCGTCTCACAGCTCTCCAGTGTAGTTTTAACTGTAACATGGTTAGGTGAGTAGTTCATTTACATTCAAAGTTATTTATTATAATGCTTATAAGTTTTTGGTCCAGCTGAAACAAAGGAAATCATAGTTATGAAAGGCGTGCCATGGCGAAAGGCCCGGCGCACGTATGATGCCATTTACTATTTGTGGCGAGGCGATTTAGGAAAACCATGCCTTTCAAGCACCATTTGCCGAGTCGCATGACGCAAGAAAGGCGCGTTTTATGAAAACTGGTCTGATGTCTGGTGTTTTTTAATTGTGTGTTGATTTCAAAATTCAAATCCATAATTTAATACTAATAGCTTATATATTGAAGCAATCAAATTTCAAATAAAAAAGGGAGGTTTAATCACAATGGCTCTCCTTATTCCTAAACCTTTTGATCTTCCAAATTCTTATAATGTAATAATGCAATCACAATATACTATTATAAATACACCATACTAGCAGCAAATACACCATTGAAAAGCAAAAAACAGTAGTCATTATTTATGGCTACCGTACAACTTTATACTATGATATTTGGATTTAACATTTCACTTTTCGTTTTAGATCTTTGGCATAATGAACTAATGATGATGACTTTTATGAATTATATCACTTTTATCTTTAGCTTAATTACATGATTTTTTAGTGTGGCAATTTATTTCATCTGCATAGAATATATATAAATTTAAGTGAATGTGCTCCTTATTTTCAAAAGGTGCGTTCCATGCGCTGTGGCTCCAGAAGGGGTTTGCGCCGTAAATAACTATGAAGGAAATTTACTAACTGCCTTGTAAGACTTAAAACACTTATTGGATGGTATCTTAATAACATTGTCAGTGTTTTTGAAAGGTGCAAAGCGCATTTAAGTTGCACAGTAAGGTGCACTTATGTTGTCTGTTTGTAAAGTATAAATTCAAACATGACCAGTGCCAAATACATGCAAACTTGAGAAAAAGTTGCTCTATCTTCTTCCTTTTTATTTTTTAATGTCTGTTTTTGAATATCAAATTTGCCAAGAATAGATGAAAAAATTATAAATTCTATGAAACTAAAATGAAGAGTCCATCTTCATTCCAAATTTAGAATACCGTAATTAATTGAAGATGAAGTGATGAATGTAAAAATAAAAAAAATAAAGGTACGACTGAGTTGCCCCTCAACTTCAATTCGAAAACATCTGAGACACATGCCTTTGAGTCTCAATGAAGCACCCTGCCTTGACAGTTTAATGGTTCTAACCAAGCACCTCATGCCTGAGCTTGCCCCTCATTGGCTTCTTAAATTACAGGTGTCATGTACCAATATGGTCTATGGCATCCTTCTTTGTTACAAGTTAACTTGGTTCACTGCTAGATTAAGATGGATGATGCAAAGTTGCAAAATGACAAAACTTGGGAAAACTTCATGTTAGACATTACCATCATCAGGTTGATGGTTTGGTTTACACAAGTCATCTTTTAAATGTTTAGATATTCTTTGTTTCTTACAAGAACAAGATTGCATTTTCTGCTTGCTATTTGGAGCAAGTTATTATGGGGTTTCTGGTAGGAGATGGAAAAGTTTAGGTATTGGCGATTGAAGTATTTTGACCTTTTCTTCCCTTTCTTGTGTACAGTGGTTTCCATTGGATGGTACATTTGAGATTTTTTTTTTCTTCCTAAACTCAGGGAGTGGTGTAATATGACTGACAATAGGCAATGTGTGGGAAATGGTTGGGTTCCTTGGTGTCTTATGCTGACTTACTATTTTTTTAATTTTTTTATTTTTTATAATATTGAATTATACTATATTCTCTTTGTTACAGTATACTGCTGAGATGATGCAGTATAGTATTTTGCCGGTTTTGATATTATTTTTATCTATGCACAGTATTCTCAATGGCCAACCTAAACTTATGGGTCTGAAGGAAATGTTGCAGGTGACTACTTAGCTTCATGGCTCACACACACACACACACTTTGCCTGTGCATTTTGATGTGACAGGACTCTTGTTTTCTGCTTATACAATGTACCTATAATGTTTGAGTGGTGGCAAAAATGGACAGTTAACATGCATGTAATACTATGAACTACTAGCTATACTAACCAACGAGTCAATGAAAAATTGGGAAGAAATGTATCTTCAGATCTGTCCAACATAATACAGTTTTACTAGACACCTGTATCAGTTTTTCTTTCAGTTTTATCTGCTTGATGCTCTATAGGATGTTGGATGTGAAATTGATGCTTTAAACTTGAGTACTAGGCTGACGGAGAATGAACTGTAATAGCTAAGCGGCCTAAGCCAAATACAAATAAGGGTGGGCTTCTGCTTTACTGAGAGTGATGATATTTTTTTCTTCCAAGAATTAGGAATTTGGAGACAATTAAATCGATGCTGATTGCTGAATCCATTTTGTGATCATTCCTGTTGTTGACTATTTCAAAAAGTTAAGACTGAAACCGCAATATTTGCATTCACACAAAAAAATTATAGGGTTAATTGTTTCCTAGTCCCCTTAACTGCCATTTTTTCTAGAGTTAACCCTTGTACTCCAACTTTAGTCGTTTCGAACCCTAGACTGTACTTTTTTATTATTTCAATCCCTGAAACCTGCCATAGCCGGTTGACCCATGTCATGTCACCGAATGTGCCACGTAGGCATGCCATGTTAGTCGTCCAACATGGCTAATTTATGGGCTAAAACTAAAAAAAAAAACGAGTCCAGGGGGGGTCTTGAAGCATTTCACCCAAATAAAAATAAAATTTTGTAATTAATTTGTTTGTTCTTTTCGAGCTTTTTTATGACATATCACAAGATTAGTGGGCATATGAATCTTTTTTTCAGTGCCATTGGATTTGAAGGCGATTGGGAGTGGAGCCACTATGGTTGACAATGAATGGGTCTCCATTGGGGGTTGCAAAAAATGTCACATTATTTTTACAGTCAGGGCAGAGCCAAATCTGAGGCTTGTGTTTCAGTTCGGCGGCGGGCCGGGGGGG
>JAYMTA010006678.1:0-10194 GCA_036897625.1 Pelargonium cotyledonis
ATTCTCAAAGTTTTCCCTAATAGACTCTTTTCGAAAATTTGTCGTCTAAGCTTTTGTTTTTGCTCGCTTTCCCGTTCGATAATGAGTTCTCAACTTCTCTATAAACTTCCATACATAAATCATCATGTGACCCTTATTAATGTGTAATATTATAATTTTAAATTGACAAATTATAAATAGAAAACGTTGGTTTCATGTAACGTATGATATATCTCGGTTATATTTATAACAAATTACACAAATTTAGTGATGATTGCCCACAAAACTAATATTGTCAATCATCTTATAATATTATACAAAACACATTTTATATATAAATACTTCTAATTACACCATACATTGATGGTAAATTGTCTAAATACAAAGTCATGGTTTGAAATACTATGAATATTGAATATTCTTGAAAAATTAATAAGAACCACAAACTAATATTTTTCCATTTTTATAAATATTCTTGAAAAATATGCTTATTTTTTGGTACTCATTTTAATGTAAATTGTTATAAGTTCATGAGTATTAATGTTTGAAATAAAAAAACATATGTTTCATAAACTACATAAAATATTTGTAAATCCAGTAGTATCTAGTTTGCATAGTTTTTGCATAGATAAATGTACAAAAAATTAACTGATAATTGTTTGCAAGCTCAGTTTTTGCATGTTCAAATATCCATAAATTTGTCGGTAAATGTAAAATCATTATATGCAAATAAAAAACGTGTAAACATGCTTGCATGCATAAATGCATAAAGTGCACGGTCTCGTTCTGAAATACAACAGAGAACAAATATTCACACAAGTTCGTTTAAGCGAGCTATTTTAATTGCTTAAATATAATGTTTCGATTTCAATTCTTTATGAAAGTATAAAATTATAGTAATTGATAGTATCGTGTGGTCTCTAGCAATAATTAATTTAAAGTTTGTTAATCTTGAAAATTTCCCAAAAGAAATAGAACAAGAAAAGAATTGATGAGTGAAAGCATTAGCAATTGCTAGATTGGTAATAGGCAATAACGTGTGACAAACAACTTTGAAATAAACCAAAATTAATTATTACAAAATCTCAGTGTTAGAATTTTAAACAAATAAAATAAAAATAGAAACATTCCTAATCCCAAGAAAATGCCAAATTGGCAATTGATCAATTTGATAACACAAGGGCATAATAGTAAAAATAAAAGATCATGAGTATAATTTTGGCAATCATATAGTCCAAAAAGTCAAAAATGAAAGACTAATTTTGTTGGTATGCACATAAAAAGTTGGAATAAAAAATGGTTCAAGTATATAGTGGCTTTAGTGTATGCTTGAGTTGCAAAGATTTTAATTTAACCGAGTTTGTGTCGAGTTCACATTGAATAGAACTATTGGTCATTTAATTGCTTGTTTTTTTTTATCTGCAAATTTTAATTTTTATTCAACAAACGAGAAGTTTAAATAAAAATACAGAGAAAGTGCGTTGAAACTCATCCCAAACACGAGATGCATGGGATCAACCACCCAAGAATTAAAGCCAAAAGAGATGACAAAAGAATCGCCAATACAAGAAGCCAAGGGTAAAAGAAAAGCTTGAATACGAAAAACAAACCAATTTCGAGCAAATTAATTAACTAGACAAATTGTGTAACTTATTTAATAATACAATCATAGATTTTATGACATATAGTGTAAAAATGGTTCATGTAGTTTGAATTGATAAAATATATCGGTTTATGTCGAGTCAAATCTAACCAAACTGTTTATCCAAATGTGTTGGACCAGTCATGTAATCTTAAACATAAATACTTAAATGGGTTGAACGTATCGTGACGTCCGTTCATAAATAGATTTTGTTGATGTAGAGTAATTCAAAATGTGTAATAATTGGATTGTGTTTGGATTGGGTCATTTGATACAATACTAAACTTTCATATCGATAAGAACACGATCTGCGAACACAAATAACAGAAAGGAGGAGTATTCACACATGTATTTCACATGTATTTGATACAACTAATGAAAATGTTTAGGGTTAAAAATGAATATTTTTCAATGTTATAATGTATTTACTTACACTTATCAATTTAAGTGAAGAAAAATTATATTTACGATTTTTAGTTTATACACACTTATGAGTTATACACTAACAAGTTACAAAAACTTATTATAATACGTAAATTCTTACGAAAAAAAATTTTAACGATTTTTTTTTTTGAAGATCTATAATAAAATAGGTACAAAATATTAACATTTGTAATAGATTCATTAAAATATTAAAACTTATCCATTTTCTACCCTAAACATTTTCATTAATAATATGAAATACATGTGAAAATATATGAAAAAAACTATACATGAAAAAATACTTTTCCTAACAGATGGAAAGAGATCTCAGGATCGATCCCCACTCAACTCATTCTTGGTGGTGGTGGTGTAAGAGAGCATTTTTAGTGCGGTATAGTGCCAAAAGCCCTAGGCTAGGGTTAAGAGGCAAAGTCTCTTTCATGGACACTATTTCCTTGTTCAAGCTTGTATATATATGTCTTGAAAAGGTTCCTTAGGTCGTTAGAATTTCGACACCTATCTGTATAAAAAAAAAACAAAAAACTATCAAAATGACCTCCCAATTATTAAGATATTCTATTTTAATGCTAAAATAGACTCTCAACTATTAAAAGAAGTCTAGCAAAATAGTTCTTAAAGTCTTTTTGTTGAATTTATGATATGACAGTACAAATTAAGATCCAAAATAATAGGATCCTTATTGTTAAAGGACATTTTTGGTGATTTATAAAGACCAAAAGGTCAAATATGAAAGGCTAATTTTGTTGGTATGCATATAAAAAATATAGTGGCTTTTATGTATGGTATGCCACTAATAATTGGTAAAGACATGAGTCACTTTTTGGAAATAGTGAAAATGGAAGATTTTTTTGCAACAACCAAAAAAAAGAAGTAACTGAAAAAAAAAAAATATATATATATATAAGAGTGGAAGATGATGATGAGTAAGTGGAGAATCCAATGAGTTGTAGAAACAATATAATATTATTAGAATCATTTTAGAAATAAAAGAAATAAAATGTCATTTTTTAAACCATTTTTCTCTTTCACTTTATAATGATATGTTATCAATTATTGCCTCCCACCACCTTCTCTATCTATTCATGACAACAAGTTAAACCTATTCAATTCTCACCCTACATGTCTCATTTAATATAATCACAAAATAATATGTTTAATAAATGAGACATGAGACATGACACATCAAATATTATATTAGTGGTTTGTTATAATTACAACGCGCTACATATGTAAGATGTTTAATAAATTGGGTGTTACGCACCAAAAAATCATAGGAGAGTGGTGGTATCATATACGTCGGATTGTTATTCGTTAAAATTAATTTTAAACTACAAAAACACGAAATAAGTATCTGCCACGTAGACTATCACGTCATTTTGTAAAGAAAATTGTGTACAAAGTTTTTGTACATTTAGCATTTTTCATTTTCTACATCTCAAAATAACATCTTGATTTACTTACTTTTTTGTCTAAAAATAAGTGACTTCTTTTTTATATATACCTTTTTCTTTTATAATGTGTTTTTTTTAGGTATTAATCTATAATGTGTTTTTCTTTTATTTTTAAACTAAGAAATGAACTAGTATTCATTCGGTGTGATGCAACACGTGCTCACGAGAATAAAATCTTGAAGATACTATCGTATTTTATTACATATAAAAAATGTCATTCTAAGATAGATAAAACGCTTCAGTCACACTTTACGCTAGCTAATAAAACAGAACAATCACATTAGACACTTCATTTTCTCCTTCAAGCTTACACTTTTGTCTTTATACCATGATTCCTTCTAATCTCATATGTCTAAAAAGTATGTTGATTGTTCTAAAAATGACTTTTTTAATTGAGTTCTTTGACAAGAAAGCTAACACATTCTATCGATTAGAACTTACAATTTGAGTATGAACTCGAATATACCTGAAATCTTATCTCCATTTTAATCGGTACAAATGGAGTTGATATTTTGTGTTTGTATCAATTTGAAATTCGACCCACGTTTTCTCTTTTCGAACTTTGAGATACAATTAAACATTGGCCCGGTGAAAATTTAGGTTAAGTTGGACAAACTTGCAAATTTTATACGTGTAAAATTTGGAACTTTTTTTTTTTTTTTTAAACTTTAGTCTTTTCAAGTCGGATTCGAGTTGGGCCCTTAATCCCAAATTGACATGAAACTATAATTTTCATCTCTTAATTCACGTTTTATAAAATAGATTTGGTCACATTTTTGGTTGGGTTATAAAAACTTGTTAATTTTACACATAAAACCTAAAGTTCGATGCAGAACCCGCAACATGCATCCCTTTTGAGTTGGCTTCTAGCAATACATTCTTTTAGTTCAAATCTTAAACTCAACAGTTTGAGTTCAAAACAACAGGCATATGCAATATAACCCAAAATTGCGAGTTCGAGTCACATAAAATGAACACTTACAATGATCGTGTCATGTGATTCTCGAAAAACTACGGGTCGAACAAGTCCGCACCTTGCGTGTAAAACTCGAATCCACCCCAAAATCTGAACAAACGCACCTCTTTTAAATCGATTCTAGATTAAATTAGACATTTTCCAATCCGAACTCAAAATAATTGATTTGAAATTCGAATGGTAGCTAAAATCCATTTGTCAACTTTGCTGCGATTCACACAAATAATCCTTCGAAAGTGGCCAGGTGTTGAACACCCAACAGCGAGTACAGAAATTAGCCTCAACACCTACGAGTACGAGAAACATAGAATCTACTGTGGACAAGACACGTGGCGTAGCTGTCGGGTCAAGGGAATGAGAAACTTCACGTGGGAATGGAGATGAAACGTCGATATAAGGCCACGTCAACAATCCAGCTGTCTCCAGATACGTCCAGGATCCGGCCACGTCAACAATCCAACTGTCTATAGATACGTCTAGGATCTGGCCACGTTGAATCGGTCAGCTCCCACCACAACCCATGTCTTCTTCTATTGGGCCCCACACCTTTAAACTAACACCCACCGTCCGATCAACATACCATTTCCCACTAATCACAATTGACCATTGACCCAAAAGTCTTTTTATAGAAATGTGTGGAATTTAGACATGACAGTTCGGGTTTTGAAACGGATCTGGATTGGAGTTTTGACTTGGCGTAACGGTTTCAAATTGAGCTTGTGCCTAAATATATCAAGCCAAAAAACTATTGTACGTTTGTTTATTAGTTTTTACTGACGCATATTATTAACTCGGGTTAATAATGACGCACAAGCGCTGACGACTGTTTTTCTAATTTTAGATAGAAAAATGGATATAGATCGATCTTGAATAAGAAGCGCTAGCATGTTACTGCTAAAAAACATTCATATGTCTATCTATCACTTTTTACTGTCACATATTATCAAGCCACCCCAGTAATGACGCATGCATGACCGTTGGCGACTATTTTACTAATTCTATATGGCAAAATGGATATATGTCGACCTTGAATAAGAAGTGCTAGTATGCTACCATAACACTATTCATATGCTTGGTATAATATTATCGGGTTGTGGCCCATTATGTTCACTCATTATCATTAGGTCAATGATGACCCGCGGGTTATGGACTATTGCAATTTGTTGTTAGCAAAATGGAATTAGACCGACCTTGGGCTTAAAACACTCATATATTCATCGGATTCTCACTAGTTTATTTAGACATTATATTTTTGGGTCGCAAACCATTTTGTCATATCTACTCTGATAATGTTGAAAAATATGCTGCATGTTTCTTATACGAGAATGGTGTGAAAATGAGTTATATATGGTATCAAATGAATATTATATTATTCACATTTGATTTAAAAGACTCGATATTATATTTGAATCATTATAGTTGGATATATCAAAAATAACGACATGACATGTATTTGATATAAGTGAATTATAATTGAACACAATAATAATAAATTAGCAAACACGAGTTGGGCTTGCAATATGATTGGACCAATTATTCAATGGTAGTAAACATTTTGATATCACATTTTGAAATTACTTATTATAGAAGAAACCTAAAAATATTAGACTATATTTCATTCAAAGACATGTCTTTTTCTAGCATTTAATTAAGAATTCTCCAAATCCTATCAAACTTTTGTTATTTAAACCGTTAAGGAAAATGTTTTATTTGTTATGAATAATTATATTAATGGATGTCCATTTATGTTAATACTCCTAAATTTCTTTTACTTGTAGTAAAAGTATTTCTTAGTTATAAACTCAAATTGTATTTCCTAATTGTAATAGAAGCAGTTAGGTTATTTGTCCCTATATAAAGGGGTCTCATATTTACAGATTATAAACTTGAAGATATGAATAAAATCTCTCTTCTCCCCTAGCTCTTGTCTCTTATATTTTGTTCTTACTCAATTAATTTCATAACATTATTTAACTTTATCTTCTTTTTTTTTGTTATAACTAGGTTAGATCCCGTGCGTTGCACGGGTAAAAATTATAAACACATTTATTATTACTTTGTAAAATTGATCATATTATATGTACAAATATTACCATACTTAACTGTGCGTTACACGAAATTAAAATTAATTGTATTACAAATAAAATATATTTAAAACAATAAGATTACACATACAATACTCATATACACATACACACATTAATCCATCAACAAAAAAAAATGAATCAAACTAACAAAACAATTTGAATTAATATGGATCAAACTAACAAAAAAATATATTACAAAAAAGATTGTATCATACATTTTTCTTATCAACAAAAATACTACCTAATAATTATTTGCATACAAAATAGTTATGCATAAACTTATATTTATAGCTATCAAATTTTAGGTTTACATTTTTACTTACCATTTTTAAGATTTCCAAATTATTTAATTTCTTCAAAATCAAGTTTCTTATAACTAATTAGTATTTACCTTATTGTATTGCAATTTTGAATTTCCTTATATTTTTTTTACCTTTTTATGCTGATTGAGGTTGATTTATAATTAAACAAAATTTTGTGTCAAAACTAAAATATTGATGACATGGCGCTGTAATATGCATTATAAACCCTTTTTTTTGTTCCGCTTTTATAGTATGTATGTATAGATTTAATTCATAAACCATTTGTATTATTTTAATTTAGTTCATCATCTTTCTCTCTTCTGTTTTGAGAGTCGATTAGGTTTTTTGTTCGGCTACGGCTGCTCTTAATTTCAAAGCGGCAATAGTCTCTTGATTTTACATATATCAAAATTGCGGTCTTTCTCGTTTAGATAACGAGCTCTTGCTTTGATAGCAAGTTTAGGTTTTGTTAAAGTTTATTTGTTAGTGGCAGCGTAGATTTCCAATAGCTTTTCTGGTTGGTGTGTGCGCAGGGCAGCAGAAGGTGGTTGTAGAGAAAGAGAAGGTGGCCTAGAAGATGGTGATTTGGTGAGAGTCATCCGATCAGCTTTCGAGTTTATTGTCGGATCAAATGGCATACACGATGGTGACGAGAGGCGATTGGCAAAACACTTCATGTGGTCGGCTTAAATTTCATATACAATCATTATCAGTTGTTTGTGTTTCTCAGGCTGGAAGGGAGGATTTCAGTGCCTTCAACTTGATTATTCAGGCTGATGGGGAGAAATCCAGTGCCTTTAGTTTGATTATTCTTGATGTTTTAGCCATTGTGGCTAATGTCAGTATTCTATTTCTGGGTTGGTTTGCCTACCGAGTGGCCCACGAGTTAATTAGGTTTTCAGTCTCTTTGTTAGGCTTGACTAGTTATTATCCAATTTGAAGTAATAAAATATTAGCTTCTTTTATGTAAAAAAAAAAATAGTTCATCATCAGCTATATTATTTTGTTTTTGAATGGATCAAATTTACAGTGGTGCTTAAATTAGAATGATATATTCTACAATTTTTCTCAAAATATATAAATTTTTGTTTGTTGGTATAGCAATCAAGTGACGCTTAATGTAGCTACATTTTCAAAATTGACATTTATTGAAACAAAATTGTACAATTGAGAGAATAAATTAGACTGTGGGCGTGATGGTCACGTTTCTTAGTTATACAACTTTGTTGAAAATCGGTATCATTAATAAAATTTGTAAATTTAATTGTTACGTGGTTGCCATGTCAACAAAAATATCCAAGATTGACGGCACCAGCATGGATTAGACCAATCTAAAACAAAATACAATAGTTTGAGATCAATTAGAACAATTTGAATAGCTTGGGGCCAAAATGAAACAAAAATAAAATTAAGTGGCATTTTGAAACAATACAAATAGTTGAGTGACCAAAAACAAAATACTTTCCAACAATTATCTATTGATGATTTAAGCTTCCTAAAAACAATGATGATTTAAGCCATTTGATAATTGATATATTGATAATTAAACTAATTTCATGACTATTTATTTAATTTCATGTTCACATTATTGTAATTAAATTTGGTATTCATTAAAATTATGATGACTTTATTATAAAAATACTTACATGTATTGCACATGGAAAATATATTATTACTTGGTGGTCAATTTGTACATAATTTTATAGCAATTCTAATGATAACATGTTGAATAGTGACTTTAATATTTAAATACATTTAATCAATACATTATTGTCAACCATATGAAAATTAAACTATATATATTTTGGCCGACATGACAATTTTACTTTCAACATTATTCGATTTTAATTCAAATAAAAATTAAATAATGACGATTTATATCTCAATTATAAATTCGCCTAATTGAGTGACGATATTCCACTCAAATCTATTTCTTTCAAAAAAAAATATATTGAGATATATACGTGCAATAACTTTTTGATGTCATATCTGATATTTAAAATTCTAACAAACATTAATCTAATACATTTAACTAGTCAACATTATACATATTTTCTGAGTAATTATTAAATAAACCATATCTGTCACATTAGTTACAAATTCATTCAATCGAATAACATTTCATTAAAATCTCTTACATTCAATGAAATATATATGTCGGGACGTGTATGTTCAATAACTTATTTGATGTCATATCCTATTTATAAGATTCTAATAATATTATTATGTGTTAAACTAACATGTATTTAACGACAAAGATCATGTATACGTACTATGTATACACACGCATTTTCAGTTTGAGTGAATATTAATTAGACGCGCAAATTATAAAATGTATTTAACAAAACGTGTCGGGGCTTGAACGTGCATTTTATTTATCTAATGTCGTATATAATTTGTAAGATTATAATATTTTCAATATTTAACTAATTGAAATATAGTAAACGTCAATGGGAGCATATACAAAAACACATTGCTTTAGTGATTATTAACAAACACGTCATATCCCGACAATAATAAGTTTACTCGAATGTACGTATGATGGCTTCATTAAAAATCAATGTATACCCAAAGGAACACACGTGCAATTGTAGTAATGTATCGGTTGTCATATCCGATTTGTTTAATCTTATACTCATATCGATCATTTTATTCATTTACATGTAATCAACATGAAAGATCATGTCTATTTAATAATTTATGTTTTTTTTTTTAATACTTTTTTTCCCTTGAGCTATAGGTGTCCCTACTTGTGAAATTGCAGGCTAAATTATGGGAAGAAATTTAAGAAAGTGTCCAATTCTTCAACCACTTCCAACCACATTTTAAAGTCAGCTAGTTAACTTCTAGTTTTCTACAATGGTGATGTAATAAACTTGTTTATGTGTCCATATCTTATATATAATCACTTTCACATCCACATTTTTCCTATGTTTATTTATCAATACAAAAAATGGATAGTTAGTCACTTTTTGTTGCATGCAATAAGATAATATGGAGAAAATAATGAAGAAAATTTTGCTACTTCCATTTATTTATGAAAAAAGTGTCATCTTAGAAGGTAAATAAATAAATAAAACATATTTATAACATTCACACAATAGCCCTTCATTATTACTAAATGTAGCATTTTAATTAGTACAAATAATGAGTATAAACACTATTTTTTTTTTTGAAATGTGATTGTAAACACTATTAAATAAGATTAATTATGTCTTCTTACATATTTTTTTAATGGGTAAAATGTATATCAGTTGCAATTTGAGAAGTCAATGAGGTGATGACACCTCATTTAAAATCACTTATACCCACC
>JAYMTA010006679.1:0-10194 GCA_036897625.1 Pelargonium cotyledonis
AAGACAACAGCTCGCCGGAGAAGACAGTGCAGCACTGTTGTTTTTTTAAAAAAAAAAAATTAAAGATTAAGGGTCTGTTTGGTTTTAATTTTTTTTAAGTTTGAGGGTATTTTGGTCTTTTTGACCCATCAAAAGAAAAAATTGATGGAAAAATAAACGTGTAAAAATATGACAATCTTTAGGGGGTAAAAGTTACATACTAATCTTTAAGGTAGGTATGTGTAATAAATCTATTTAAGAGGAGAGGTACGTGTAATTTTCTCTTATTTTAATTTATTAACCAGTTGTATGATATTATGTGACATGTGAAGATAAAAATATTCATAATATAATATATAACTTGAGACTCAATATGAATTCTATGAATGAAGAAATCAATTTTAATAAGATGTTTTGCTGATGTGACATAACATAAAAATAAAATATTATACATAAAGACTCAATTTGAATCTTACCATTGCTCGTGCTCTTAGTTACACTCTCACTCGAGAGCTCCTAGCTGGAGGTCTAGTTAGCGTACACCAAAATTGAGTAATGATGATTCGTATTACTTGTTCTATATATCCGCTAGTATTTAATTCTAGATATGTAGTAGGAGATCCTTACTCTAAGACCCATTATTCATATTTCATACCCATCCCTATGTATTTATCCAAATGAAGTTTTTCAACATTAGTACGTAAGAAATTAACCGGTAACGGTTAAATTAAAGGAACTTCTATGTCAGAAAGGAAGCAAAATTTTGGGGGCTAAAGAATGGTTCCTGGCTTTTGCATATGGGAACTCACCTCCTTCACCTTCCTCTCTTCGCAACTCCCTTAAACCCTATACCTTCAACACCCTCAACACGCACATCCACCTCTCCTCTCCGCCGACGCCACCATCTCCATGTTCCCATCCCGATTCGACGCTTCAGATTCAGTCGCTGGGACAACGCTGAATCTGATTACGATGACGATTTTGAATTCGGGTTTGGGAGCAGCGCCAAGAAGAGGAACTGGTGGTCGGACGATGATTGGGAGGTTGATGAAGACGACGACGACGACGATGAATTTTGGGTTTTCAAGGTATTCAGTTTCTTTTTTTCCTCACAAATGTGTGTTACAGAGCTTGCAAATTGAAGGTCTGTTTAATTATACGTTTTTCTTAGTTTGTGAGTCTTATTAGTTGAATTCCTTAATTGGATTCTGTTTGATTGATGAGAAAGTGTAGGAAAAGGGGGGTAATTAATGGGTTAGGAAGTTTGGTAACATGAACTTTGCTGGTTGATGAGATTAAATGAGATTGAAGTTTTGATAGGCTTTATGTAATTTTTTGGGTGTTGGGAAAATCTAGGAAATGAATACATATATTTTATGTAATCTAAATCCAACGCTAAAATTAATAGCATATATTTTATGTAATCTAAATCTGTAAAAATGTGGGTTGTATACCGGGTGACTATGGGATCATGTCCAAATTCCCAGCTCCATACACAACACATAACACGTACTATAATTCCGCCTTTTTGAAAATGATATTTATCTTTGACTTGCATTGCAGTTTTTAGACAGCATAATTCCTTGAAACATATATCAAGTTTGGAAGTTGTAATTTACACACATGAACGAAATGTCTCCCGAGCACCGTATGAGTTGTTAATCCATACAAATGGTTTATCTCGTTGATGAGCTCATATTGAGGGGGAGCGCTAAGAGTTAGAGCTAGCTATTTAGACTCAAACCCGATCCGCATTTTTTGGGTGTTTGGGTCCCATAAAATGGATCTATAAATTTCTGGTTGAGTTGGGTATGCCCTAGGGAAATTGGGGGTCGGGTTCGGGATAGTCCTGAACCCAAATTGTCAATTTTTTTGAGAGTTTCTAATTTGTGAATGCTTGAGGTCAAAATCATTAAGAATTCTTCACTTCTGCAAATAGGGGTAGTTTGCAGGTACAATTTATAAGGTAATGTTGGTGTAATCAACACATTTTCAAGAGGAGTTCAGTTTAAAATTGAAGGTTGTGAAAATGGAATCTATTTATATGAAATTGAAGAACATGTCTTGAAGATGTTGATATACAGTTTAGTGGCATTTGATGATACCTATATCTACAAAGAAAGCTATAATTTCATTTGTGTTTATAGTATGGTCTTAGTCACAAGCTTATGCTATTTTGGTGAACTGAACATCATAAATGAGATAACAAGGTGGACCTCCACGGTTGAGGGGATACATGCATTATTGGTTGATAAAAGGTCAAAAGTCCCAGTTCACCTCCTTCATTCTGCCTTCTAATTGTTTTTAAGCTTATGACTATTTTTTAGAATATGCAAACTCAAGTATCTTATGCTGATGTTCTTGGTGCTTATTGCTGCGACAAGTTTTCTCCATATATACACAATGCAAATTGTTGTTCTTTCCTTAATACCCCCAGCTAGTTGACGGTCTATGGATTCTCTTGCGACCTCTTTTAGTGCATCTTCAAGCACCGCTCACACCTGTCTGGCATTGAAAATCAATATTTGCTTTAATGAAATCCCACATTAGAAGCCCAGCATTACCATAATTTCTTCCACCAAGCTGGAGCTGAATTTGAAAAAAAAAAAAAAAAATACTTCCATTTTCTGTGATTAGTCAAAAGTGTCTCCCCTAGGGTTATTAAAATCAAATAGTTTAAATTTACCAAACATGTTGCCATTGAAATGTAACCAAAGTGCACCAGCCACCAACTCTAACAAAAGAGAGATAAGTGCTGTTTCGTCTCACTTTTTTTTTACACGTACTATAAACTTAATGGCAATGAATTACACATTGAAGAAAATAGAGTTAATAATGTAGTACTGAGTTTAGATTTTTTTTTTCCTTCATGTTTACTGCCCTAAAATTATCAAATTGTGGTGTGGATTCTTGGATCATGGTAATATTGGCATTGTCTTAGAGATTTATCAACCAGTGATTAGATATTGGCTTCACCAATGACTTCTTGAACTCTGCCACTGGCTTCTTGATTAGTGATATTCTTTTTAGTAGGATTACTACACATCTAGGATTCAAAACAGGCGTTGTTAGTGTCAGATTTTTGTACCGATTTTACCGGATTATATAATGTAGGGGTCCATTGTCTGAAGTTGACAAAATTGTACGATTATTTTTCATGAGAATACTATAGGGGAAAAGAATACAATTCCGTTTCCTTATCACATGCTTGATGTAGATTATGGCTGTGTGTTTCCCCATAGTTACATCACACGTAAACTCATCCAACTTAGTTGAAAGACAAACTCAGCCAGCCTTTCTACACACTTCATATACTAAGTTGGAGTATGGATTAACTATTCAGAGTTTTGGAATGAAAATGAAAATGAGATTCCATTTCAGAGTCTTTATCATGACCAAAATATCATAATCCAAACATGAAGAATGAGAATCTCATTTTCATTCACGTTCTTGATTCCCATTTGTGTGCAAAAAAGTTCTACTCCAAACCATAATATAAGAGGAAACGTTGGTGGATAAATAAATTTTAAATATAAAAGTTTAAGCTTTGAGAAGATAAGCTTGTTCTCAGTCTAAATATATATTTCCTCTCATTAGTATAATTGTTTGCGTTCTGGTAGTACCTTTGTTTTTCACAATCTATTGACTATTTGCTTCTCTACTCTGGTTGGCTATTTAGGTAATCACTGCATAAAGTTTGATGTAATTTCATTTGAAAGTTTCCAAATACTTCAAAGTTTAATGATCTTTAAAAAGGGAAAACTCAAATGCACAAACTTAATATTACTAATAAGTTTGCAAAGATGTGTGAACAGTGAAAATAGTGCACACTGAGTATAAAAATGTTTGACGGACATGAATGAGCACGAAAATCAAACGTCTAGAAGTTTCCATTTCAGTTTGCACTGTTTTCATTACTCATTTGGGTACTTATTTGTGCAATAAGGTTTGTGCACCTAGGTGTTCATCCCATAAAGATATATGTGTTTGATCAGCAAAGATTTATTTATGATTGTGCAGGTGTTGAAAGCTTTTGGATGGATGGTTCCAGCCGTTGCTATATCATTAGTACTAGGAACAGGCCCAAATGCTTTTCTTATGGCATTAGCTGTTCCACTTGGGCAGACAGTTCTTTCCCTAGCATTTGATAAGATGTGGGGAACGGCAGTTAATAGTCCAAAACCCAGACGAAAGTCAAAGAAGAAACCATTTGGTAATGCTGCAAGAACTCGCAAGAGACAAGATGAAAAGTGGGAGAGCAACAGCAGAGGAAGAGGAAATTCTCGTTCCCGGTCTGCAGCGTCATTTGATAAGTCCGTTGGCGAAGATGACAAAAATGTGACGGGGTTTGGCGGGTGGGATGAACTAGATGAACAACTTTGGACAAAGAAAGTTCCCAGGAATCAAAAGGTGAACGAATCATCAAAACAACAAAAGGGAAGCAAGTTGAGTCGAAGAGGGAGAGTTCGGGAAACCCCGTTGCTGCTTAGGCTGCTGGTTGCTGTGTTCCCTTTCTTGGGGTCATGGACTAAGTTACTACTATGAGTAAGTGCTCTGTTACTATAATACTTTGCCTTTCATTGCAGTAGAACAAGTTGTGGAGTGGACTTTGCAATAGTATTTGGCGGTATTTTTTAGGTGTTAATATTTGGGTTGGTTGCTAAATATAACAGCTAAGGAGAAGAAAATTTCTGAGAATCAATTATTGGAGCTTGGTTCATATAAAAATTGTCTAGAACTCTAATTAACAAGCAATTAGATTAGAATTGTTGTTCTGAAATGAAAATCGTAATGGAGTTCCTATTTTTTAACTTTGCATTATGACTATTTCGTCACGAGAATGACTTTGAAATGCCAATCTCATTTTTGTTTTCATTTTTGAAATATTTCATTCAGACACTGACTTGTAGTCTTGTATCAATGATTATTTAGTTAGAATGCAAGCTAAACTAATTAAGATTGTGTTTAAAATTTTTGGGTTTAATTTGAAATTTACAAATTGCATAATTAAACATGGCAGTAATAATTGTCATTTGAAGAAGAAATCAAAATACAAGTGTTAAATGGTTTGGAACTTCTTGGACTTATTTCAATTTTAGAGTTAATTCTTTTTACGGTTTTTACTATTTATTTTTTATCAACAAGTGTATCAATACCGAGACCAGAAACTGAGATCTCATGTGACCAAGTGAAATCAACCACTTACTATACTGAGAGAGAAACTAAGTTAAAAACTCTACTTATGTTTGAAGTAACTCATAAGTGATAATCCCATTTGTTCTCAGTTATTGTTAATTATATAAATAGGGATAATTATGTAACATACCATGTGTGTGTATAATTGTAATTAGTGGTCTGAGTCTGGGTCTATTTGGGCTTGACCTTGACCAGATTGAATCAAAATTTTGTAGTTCTGATCGAACCTATTCGGACCGATTTGGTCGTCGGGTCAATCTGAGTTTCTAGGTCGGGAGAAAATGGATAGTCCTATTCACGAGCAGGAATGCAATATATTTTCTATGATTAACTTGAAGTTCGATCTATGTGACTGACGTCGTAAATCGGATGGCCATTTTTACGAGGAAAAAAAAACTAATTACCTATTATTTTTGCATGATAATTTTGGTGAATGTTTCGGTATCCTAGAAGCTAAATATATAGTTTCTTTCTTTTGACCATGATGCTATCTAAAAACTCTTAAGTTTTACCATAAATAAAAATATGACATGTGGCGGTTGAGCGCCATGTCACCACTACATTACAAAGGCAAGTTCACGGACTTGCTCCCAACCCATGGCTTGTTACATGGAGCATTACAAGGCTAATTACAAGGAGCGTTACAAGACTCATTACAAGACTTGTTACAAGACTCATTACAAGGCTTTTTACAAAGAGCATCACAAGACTTGTTTGTTACAAGGCTCGTTACAATGCTCGCAACATGGAGCCTTACAAGGCTCATTACAAAGCTTGTTACAAGGAGCATTACAAGGTTTATTACAAGGAGAATTATGACAATGCCTGTTACGTATTACAAGGCCTGTTACAAGGAGCATTACCACAAAACTTGTTACAAGGTTCACTACAAGGCTCATTACAAGGAGCATTTACAAACCTCATTTACAATGAGCATTTACCAGACTCATTTGCAAGACTCGTTTACAAGCCTCGTTTGCAAGGCCATTTCACCAATGTTAACGAGCCTCGTTCGCAAGGTCATTTTGAAGCAAGAAGGCTCACCACGAGGCAAACAAATGAGCATATCCACTTCATGGCATGCAATCAACCCCTCAAAGCAAACCAAGCGAACCCCACTCCCGAAACTCTCTTGAACAGACCTATAAGGGGAGGCAGTCTTGTAGGTCGCGACCAACAAGGCCCTCTCTTCCCTTGTAGGTTGCGACCAACAAGGGGAGGCTTATGTTTGTTGCTTTTCATTCGTTTTGATTTTCGGAAGCCGTTCCAAGGCTTGAGGAAAGTCCTGATTCGTCCAAACACCTGTAATGGTCACTCAACGCGCCCAACATTGAACAAGACGCACAAAGGGGTCGCGAGGCCTTAAGATGCTACTATGTGCGACAGATGCTTCTCAACGCTTTAAAAGGCACTCAAGCATGCTCAAGTCGTGCGGGAGCCCTCGGACAGGCCCAGCGCGCACGAGCAACGCGCCCGGGAGGCAAGAGACCCAAGTCACAATTGGTCCCCAAGTGGACCACATCTCAACCATCTGATTCTACGCGTGACGACATGTGACACCTTTTGGTGGAAGATATATAAACCTCTATCTTAGTAAGAGAGGTATCACTCATTTTAGCTATTTACTTTATCTCTTTAGCTTTCTCTCTCTTAAAAGCTCTCACGAATTCGTGTATTCTAGTCGAGAACTCATTCTCACGCCTGATTGAGTGTGTGTGGGTGTGGGGGGGGGGGGGTCTTGAAAACACCCCTGATACCTCTTTCTTTAGTATTTTGTGTTTGAGCAGGTCATAGGTCCAAAGCAAAATACGAGGCGAAACTTGACTTGGAGTGGGTACCTTGAACATCGAATACTCGAACACTTGAACACTTGAACATTTGGACACTTAGATTTAAAACTTGAACACTGTGGACAATTCTTTTGCAAAGTGAACAAAACGGACACATCCCAGTGTCATGCATGTTGATAATTTCTTTGAATGACCTTCCTTTTGGGCGACCTTCTCTTAGGTGTATTTTCTTCCAACGTTTAGTCTTGATCTAATACACTTTTGTCTTTGTCAAACAGATCTTCCTGTCCTTCCTCTCGTCATTAAACTCATGATGACGTCACGATAATACATGAAATCCGCTCATAAGTTGGATTCATTAATGTTGTTATTTTTATCCCTCGTAATGATATTCTTCGATTGTTTTTTTATAAGCAACGAGACATTATATTTAAAGTAACAATTTTTGACACTCTCGAAATGGAGCGTCACCCTAAACATCACTCTACAAGTCTCACCTCATACCGTCGACAAAAGATTCAAACTTAAAATCTCAAAGAAAATCTAAAGTGTTATAATCACTTGACCGAACATGTTTTAGTATATTTTTCAATTAATTAGTTGATTCACACTTAAGTTTCAACCATACATTTTTACAAAACAATCATCAAGTTGCGTGAAGAATTTGTGGCAAGTGTTTTTTTTATGTGAGAAACAAGGAGCATGTAGGGTCGGCACCGGCCCGGTATACCTGCCCATTTAAAAGTCATTTTTTTTGAAAAAAAATTTCAACTATAGATGCATTAAAACACAACTTAATACGTAACAAATACTCCATAACAAATCAATTTCCTAACATCCTGAAAAAGTCAGACCTCAGCGTCAAAACCATACAACTACATATGCAAGTTATTTTACTCCATAAACTAATTAGTTGCATCTCATCCCTTCAATAAATCATGATCTGCTTGCTCTACACTCGGTCTCCGGCGAGCGTGGCGGCGCTGATATTCTGCACTTGCATTTTGATCCCAGTCGTCGAATTCAAGATTGCTGTGGTCAGCCTGTTCCGGTTGTGCCAGATTGATGACGACAGCCGCAAGAGGCGGTTTCCGGCGAAAAGGTTCGAAGAGCTGAGAGGGGACGGGGAGGCGGGGGAGATGTGCTCGGTTTGTCTGGTGGAGATGGAGGAGGAGGAACTGGCCAGCAAGCTGTGGAGTTGTGGGCATGTGTTCCACAGGGAGTGCATAGAGAGGTGGGTGGTGGATCGGAACCAGTTTACGTGCCCACTCTGCAGGTCTTTTATTTTTGAATCTGTAGATTTGTGAATGATGAATCTGTGTAATAGTTTTTTTTTATAGGATTAATTTTATGAATTGGAACTAGAAGAGTGTTTTTTATTTTTATTTTTTTTTATAACCACCAGATATTATATAGCATAAGAAGAGAACAATTACATAGTCCATATCTTAGAAATTCCTTGCCGACCTAAATTAGCCAGGCTGTGGACTCCAGACACAATCCATCTGGTAGCCCACTTACACAAAATACTATCTAGAGGATATCTTCTCCAGTTGTCCAAACATCTCTATCATCAAAACGCAGTCGAGAAATATCTCTACACACCGACAACGAGTCACACAAGATGCCACAATTAGAGAAGTCGCTATAATGGAGGAACTAAAGAACTAAATAAACAGCAAGAAGTTCAGCCTGATAAGCATTAGAGGCATCCACAGGAGCACACAATTTTTCAATAATATTATGATTATTATCATATAGTTCCCAACCAATACCCCCTTTGCCGTTGGAGAAAGCCCCATCACAACAAAAGACCATCCGGACGTTTGAACGATACTGGAAGAGTGGTTGATAGATTTATTTATTATTTTTTTTTAAATAAATATCAAGGAGAGGGTTTTGTCACATACACCTACTAGATTGATAAAATAAGCTATAAAAATATAAAGAGGAGGCCACAAGTCGGCTATGGGGTGACTCAATTGTCAAGACATACATCTATCTATGAGAGGTTGTGAGCTCACTTCTTCGAGTCGGGTGGAGTGAAGTGAAGTTTTAAGAGGAGAGCTATTGATCCTATATTGTGTGGCTCAACTGATAGAAGAAAAAAGAAGGTCACACGGGCAATTACATAAAAAACCAACGACATGAGAAAAAATTGTGTAATCTTGAGCTATGATAGAGAGACAAATACCAATCAAATGACAAATACCAATTTGCATAGCGATTAGCCTTAGCCTACCGAAGAACATGCGCAATATGAATTGAATGACTTAAAAGAGCCATAAACTTGCAAAGTGTATCAGTCAGAGCCCAAGGGCAATTAGCTTTACAACCAAGAATCATATACACAACTTACCCATAGTCAGGCTCAATATCGTGGAGAGTAATATTGCGATCATGATAGTTCGAACCAATACCCGAAGGAGAGCTAAAATTATGTCAGGATTTCCACACCGTACGTACGTACGTATAAACTAACAAGATACCATTAATTTTATTACATCATTTCAGCCCTACAATTGCACCAACCCGTGCAACACTTAACGATGCATAATCCTAAGATGTGTTTAGATTTACGAATGGAAAAAATTTGAATACACCGTCATAATTACAACAACATGCAATAACCAATCATTGCAGGATAGTGAAGATGGAAACGAAGATTAGATCCAACTGAAACCACTTACCAACGAAAAGCCACACCTCTCGAGCACAGTCACCAGCTGCAATTAAAGTAGTGGTCGATCAACTCCTTAAAAAATGCCAAACAACCACATTTCGACATCGTAGCTAGGATGATGCGGATTTACAATTGTGTCATTTGATTTCTTAGCTAATACTAATGTGTTATTTTTTTTATTTATTATTATTATACAATTAATACGATAGTTTCAGTACGTCTTCCCTCGTTGGAAGTGGTTTTCGTTATGTTTCGATAGGTATTATTTGGTTCTGCTCTCAAGGATGTCGTGCAGCCTTCGTACAGGGTGGGGGGAGGGCTTGCCTAGTGTCCCCTATTTGCTAAATTGGGTAACACCAAGTTTCATGAGAATTCCACTCATTTTGGTCAAGTGTCCCGGTTAGGGCTTGTATGATTTGCTAGGTTGCTAGGTTGATGTTTCGGGTTTGGTCTTGTTTCGTCTACCGACTTGTAATGTGGTTTATTTCTTGAAATGAAGTTTTTATTCACTACAAGAAAAAGCCCCATTTGCGACGGAATTTGCAA
>JAYMTA010006680.1:0-10194 GCA_036897625.1 Pelargonium cotyledonis
CCCCCCAACCGCCAAAGGCCCGCTTGGGGCTCAGCGGCACCAAGCGAGCCGAAATGGTAGAAACCATATTGAGGTGGAGGTTGTGGTGCTACCTCTTCCTCTTCGACCTCCTCCGCAGTGACATCATCATCCTCCTCATGATTTGTGGGTTCGACATGAGGGGTTGATTGGTGAAGGGTTACTTCAACCGTTTCTTCCTCCCATGACGAACTCTCACTAGGATCCTCTTCCTCTGAGGACGATGATGAGATCAATACTTCAACTGGAAGAGCTGGGGCGTCCACATAACTCCCCCTCCCTCCATGGTTAGGTAGTATGCTCATTCTTCGACTCATGATTAAATTCATTTTTGAAAAAGGTTTTGAATACTACTAAAATGAAAAAGCACACCTGATGATACATGTTCTTCCGGTGAGGCTGGAGTGTCTCCGATCGTCCCTCAACAAAGCTTCAAAGGCCTCCAATGGTGGACTCAAGTGTGCAAAGGGAAGAGGAGAGCCAATTTGATTTCACGATGTTTGGGATTTGGTGCTTTCAAAGGCTGATAAGGGTGAGTAATTTTGGAACCTAAAGGGATTAGGAACCTAATTTCACTCCTGATGCTTATCGCAATTCCAAAATCTACCTAAAAATCAAAATTTTCAAAATTCAAATCAGAGTTGGACTCTCAGCGGGCGCCGCAATGTCACTAGACCAATTAAATGGGTCTTTGGCCCGCGGGCCAGTGCAGCCCAGCCCGCGAATTTAACTAACGGATTGTCATTTTCTTGGCCCGTGCTATTTTTGGCCCAGCCCGCATAGCCCGCGAGTTAAACGGTTTGGCCCGCAGGTGCCCACGGTTGGCCCGCGGGCTAATGAATTTTAATTTAATATTTTTTCCTCCCCGTTAAGATACACTTTAACACATTATATTCTTGCTAATATACAAATAATTAACAACTCAATGAACATTACACATGTATTGGATGCATATATGGATGTATACATATACATATATACATAGACATACATATAACAGACACATACATATATAACACACACACACACACACACACACACACACACACACATGTATATACCAGACATACTTATATACGTAAATATAATGTATGTTATATACTTATATATACATACATGTATATACCAGACATACACTTATATATACATACAGACATACATGTATATAATGTATGTTATATTTACGTATATATATACATGTATATACCAGACATACATTCTTTCAAAAAAAATAGACATACATACAGCAGACACATACATATATAACACACACACACACACACACACACACACACACATATACATATATGTATATATGTATATATACATATATATGTATATAACAGACGTATATATACATACGTGTGTCTATATATATGTTGGGGATTCAAGTCATATATATACAGTTATATAAAATGTGATTTGACTCGTTCGAGTTCAAATTAAATTTGTTCAAAACCACATGTCGAATTTTCTTTCTTGTTATACAATGTGGTTATATTTGTTCGGGTTTGAATCAGATTTGGTTAAAGTTTTCAAGCCACATGTCACATTTTACTTTGTTTATGGGATAAATTAGAATATATTAAAGCCGGATCAAATTTTAGATGCTCGCAAGTTTGAATCGAAGTTGCCGACTTATAGTTTATAACAAAAATAAAAATTAAAGGGTGGCCCGCGGTTTGGCGATTTTTTTGGCCCGTCCCATTAAAGCCCGCTTAAATTGCGGGCTGTTTTGGCCAGAATTGTTTAAGCCCGCGGCCCGCATAGCTAGGTATAGGCGTCACAATCCACACTGTGGCGTCAGAAGCTGCTGGCTCTGGGTACTTCTCCATGCAGCAACGCCAGACCGGCGCCGCAGCATTTCCCGTTTCTCTCTCTGGGACGCCGCGGCGTTAGCTCGACGCTACGGCAGCACAGACTTCAGAGAGCTTTGTCTTCTCGGCCAATTCCTCGCACTGGGCACCGCTTCCAATTCCGTTCCCGGGGTCGTGGCGTAACGCATTTTTGCAATTTTCTTCTTGATGTCTTCCTTATTTTCCATCTTCTAGCCTGGGTTGCCTCCCAGTCAGCGCACTTGTTTAATATCGTTGGCTTGACAGGATGGGCCCACCGAGGGATCTTAAGCACACCCTTAACAAAGGGTCTTCATACAAAACCAGTGACTCAAGACTTAGCTCAAGCCACTCTCACCTTCATAACCCAACTCCGTGGGCTTATTTCCTTTTTTATCTTTCCCTTTGAATAGCGAGATGTTGTAGGTTAATGATTGAGCACCAACTCGGAACTTAAGTTGCTCACTTCCAAAATCAATACAAGCCTTGGCCTTTGCTAGAAAGGGCCACCCAAGAACTAAGGGAAGTTTTGGGTTAGGCTCGTAGTCCACAACTACGAAATCAAAAGAAAAAGATAAGTTTCCATATTGCACAATCAAATTGCAAATTACGCCACAAGGGCACACCATAGAATCATCTAACAACTCCACTTGATGAGACGATTCATTGAGCCGAACATTATCAAGCCTCTTAAAAGTGCTAGGAGGCATAATATTTATAGCGGCTCCGGTGTCACATAGACCTTTAGACCAAATGTTCAATCCAATCATGCAATGCACTTGTTTTTAACAACCACTTCTTGTTCACATTTCAGCTTCCTTTCCTTGGTCACCACCTCCTCCTTGTCCTTGCTCTGACTAACATTCACCATCATTACTTGCTTTAGGGGGGCATCGCCCGGGGCTATGGTATTACTTGGAAGTGCGCCCTGAGGCCTAGAGTTGATTGTTTTAGCTAGTTAACTGATTTGAGTCTCGAGCTTCCTCAATGCTACTCCCGTATCTCGTTGGTGAGTGTAGCATTATCTATCATTGAAGCTCCACAATAGCGTTGGTGAGTGTAGCATTATCTATCATTGAAGATGATATGTGTGCCTAAAAAGCGTGCTCAAGATCTGCAACCGCTGAGCTTTGGGGAGGTGGGTTAGGATTGTTTTGCTTAGTCAACATCATATATTGTTCCACTGGTTTCTCAAATCTGGGAGGTCGGTTTGCTCTATTTCTTTGATCCTGAGGTGTATGTTGGACTACATTCTCAGAGTTCCTATAACTCAAGTTGGGGTGTCTACCTGACATTTGCTGTAGGTCTCACTATATGGGTCGTCCCTTCTATTGATGTAGTTCACCGACGCTTTGTTCTCGGGACAATTTTCATAGTCGTGGCCTCCACCACATTTCACACATTGAAGGGTTAGGGTAGTTCCATTCTCGAGAGCATTCACACCCGTCGAGGCTTTCAAAAACTGGTCTTGATTAACCAAAAGTGATTGAACTTGCTCTTGAATCCATTTGATAGCCACGTCGGTCGAGTGATTTCCAATCGAAGCTCCTCCCTTTATGTATCTTCACTAGTACGATTACTCACAAGAGTGTTGGTAATGGCTTTCTGCCTATCGAGGTTCAACATGAGCAAAGATCCTCCACATGTAGAATTCAACGTATTATGGCAACTTTGATGAAGCCCATAGTAGAAAGACTTGAGTTACTCCGTTTCATTCATCTCATGATGGGGACAACTCTCGAGCATACCCTTTAATCGCTCCCATGCTTCATAGAATGCTTCACCATAGAGTTGATGGAAATCTGAGATAGCCCTAACCTTTTTCTTTTTCTCCTCGTGTGAAGAGAATTTATCAAGAAACTTCTGTACCATAACTTGCCAAGTGGGGACAAAGGCTAATTGGATCGAAAAGAACCAATCCAATGCTCGTTCAGAGAGAGAATAGCGGAACATATTAAGAGCATTAACCTCTTGCGCAACATTATTACTATTCAGACTGGCAATGACCTTTATGTATTTTGTTACATGAGCAATAGGGTCTTCATTGCCATTCCCTTTGAATTGTCCAATGGATTGGACTACCGTGATCATCATGGGTTTCAACTCAAAGTGCCCAACAGGGGGCGGCACTTCAGGTGTCCAATTGCCATAGACTTGTTGTTCTATGTCTCCCACGCCTTCCATATTAAAGATCCACGTGGGGAAATTAACATTAGGGTTAACTCCCCCTTGTGCTCCTTGGCCATTTCCTTGGCTGTTAGGCTGCTGCTGAGGTGGTTGAGGTTCCTGATTTTCATGAAACTGCACCCCACCATCCCTTCCCATTTGCTGATTCTGACCCACTGCCACAAGATGTTGTGGTGACAGAGATCTTGGAGGCTTTTGCTGCTAATGTTGTTGCTGGAATTCCAATGCAGTCTAGAGTATGGCTTGTAAATTCATAATCTGTTGTTGCGACTCGAGCTGCTGTTGTTGTATTGCTGCTCGATCTCCTTGCCACCAAACATAGTTGTATTGGGACATCTGGGCAGATGTCGGGACTTGTGGCAGTTGTGCTACTGAGGCAGTAGGGATCCCTCCAAGTTGATAATCTGGGTCATTAACCCAAGATAGATCATCAATAATATCAGCACGTTGACGCCTAGGTGTCATAAGATTATCACCCTCCACGTTTGGACAAATCCACAATATGATTGAACAAGCTTTCACAATCACATAAAAATAACCTAACGAAGTTTGATAAAAAATGGAAATTGTTTGAAGATGAAAAAGAACTTGGAAGCTCTCTGGACTCTGAAACTCTGAAACTGAACCTCAAAGGGAACCAAAACCTCACCAAAAGCTAACCCTCATCACTTGAGAATTGCATAATTTATAGGCTTTAGTGGCAGTAGACGCTGTGGTGTCAAGCTCGGCGTCGCGATGCCACGAGCAGTTCGGTACGACTTGGACTCTTTTACTGGAGAAGATATTGTGCGATTGACCATCATTTGAAATTTTAACTTTGCTGGCGTGGCGCTGAGGATTGAAGCTGAACATCTGACGTGGAGGTGACTTGGACATGAATCAAAGATGATGTGGACGTGGCTTGGCAATGACATGGACAGGAACGTTGGCACCGCGGAGTCACATCTGGCGCTGCGGCGCCGGCTGGAACTCTGCTCACCAAATTCGTAACTTTGGTCTTTCGGCCCTTCAATGCGTCCCTATCTATGCTCTAAGGCCTGAATCATCAAGACACACTAAAACATAGATTATAGGGTACAAATGGAGCTAAAAATATAATAAAACCATTAAATTTCACCAAAGTATAAATTTCATCACACAAGCCGACATAAAGCGATCATTGGGCTTTTAGTGCTCTCTAAGGGCAGAAAGAGCACTAAAATAGAGGCAATATAGGAATCAAATGCATAATATAGGGTCGGATAACTAGCACAAATTGCGAGTTATCAACAAGACTCGTTCATGCAGGTGGTAGCGCGGTACGAGAGCAAGTGGAAGGGGTAAAGCTCCGGTGAGCTTCGGGATGTGGTGGTCTGCTGGAGTGGTGGTACTTGGCCGGCTGACAATGGGAGGTGTTGGGAATGAGGGAGAGAGATGAGAGGGAGGCTGCTCTTGAGAAGTTTGGAATGAAAATTGGGCCTCTCACTTTCTGCCCTAGTCAGATTCGCAAGTGAAAAGACCGACATGTCCCCATAAAATGAATCGCATCACTGCCCAGTCGTGGTGCCACGAAATTGCTCTTTGGCGCTGCGGCGCTGGTCTGTGACCTGCACATTTAATTCTCGAAACACTTTTAGTCCCTCTCTCTCGATTCTTTTGATCCTCACATCTAAAAATAACATAATAAATAAAATTACACTAATAACAGTAAAAACAAGAAATGAAAATAAATTGGTGGGTTGCCTCCCACTAAGTGCATTTATTTTACGTCGTTCACTCGACAAGTTGCTCCCAATAAGGAAGCGATTGACGGGGCCACAAAGAGGGGTACTGCCCCGATCCTATAGAAGTCATGCCATCGATCATGCTTCACAATTAGAACAAAATTAAATATGTTACCTCGAAACGCGCACTTCCTCAGTTTCGCACTCAACTTTGTTGAATTTTAATTTTCTAACCTTGTCACAGCAGTTGCAATCTCTACTACCAACCGTCATGGTAGTTAGACCACGTGTGTGCTCAGGTCTATTTCCTGATGAAATACCTTTATAAAAATAAAAATAAAAATGACACCTAGAAGTCAAAACAAAAATCCGTAATTTAACACCAAAGTCGCCGGCAACGGTGCCAAAAACTTGACACGCATTTCGGCAAGCGTACCGATTGTGTCGAAGTAATAATGAACTCGCAAAGAGCTTGAGTATTGATCCTTAGGGACTAAAGCAATTACGGATAATCGAATTAACTTAAAGAAGGATTTAATTTAGAAAGCAATAAAACATTTTCTTGAATTGATAGAATGAGCAAAATGACAATAAAAATAAATTATGTACAAGTGATCCAAGAGATGAGAAAAAGTCAAGACAATGCAAAACTTGATAAATAGAAATTGTGCAATTGAGAGTGTGAAATGAACATTGTTAATCATATCGTCCCATGTGTTATCCACACCCGCTTTAGTACTCAGTTTGCTGATTAGGCCTCCTAGAGACTTAAAGTGAATACACCATCGCTGGTTAATTCCTAGGCGCAATTTGCTCCCCCAAGCATGTTACTGCAGAGGGGGTCACATACACTTTAGCTTTGTGTCTGGTGCTATGTAGGACATAGGGTGGGTCACTCATACCTTAGCACGAAGGTCATGATTACTAAATGGAAAACGGTTCAACGGTTCGATCACCGCGGCAATCTTTCTTCAAAAGCTAAACACTCCGGGGTCATGTCAAACTTTGCATCTTTCTCCAAAAGCTTGCACAAGGGTTTGGCAATTTTAGAGAAGTCTTTGATGAATCGCCGGTAGAAACCGGCGTGGCCTAAGAAACTTCTCACTCCTTTTAAAGAAATAGGAGGAGTGTGCTTCTCAATAGCTTCAATTTTTGCTCGGTCGACCTCGAACCCTGCAGCGGACACTCTGTGTCCTAAGACTATACATTCTTCTACCATAAAATGACATTTTTCCCAGTTTAGAACAAGGTTAGTCTCCTCACACCGCTTGAGTACCCTTTTCAGGTTACCCAAGCATGACTCAAAACATTCACCAATGACTGAAAAGTCATCCATAAAGACCTCGACTATATCTTCAACCATGTTGGTGAAGACAGCCATCATGCACCGCTGAAAAGTAGTCGGTGCATTACACATACCAAATGGCATCCTCCTAAAGGAAAAAGTGCCATAAAGACATGTGAACGTGGTCTTGTGCTGGTCTTTCACAACAATGGCTATCTGGTTATAGCCACTATACCCATCCAGGAAGCAGTAGTATAGTTTACCAGCTAGTCTATCTAACATCTGATCAATGAATGGCAACAGGTAATGATCTTTCCTTGTTACAGTGTTCAGATGGCAGTAATCCATACAAATCCTCCATCCTGTGATTGTGCGGGAGGGAATGAGCTCATTTTTCTCATTTGCAATAACAGTCGTTCCCCCCTTTTTGGGTACACATTGGACGGGGCTTACCCATTTACTGTCAGAGATAGGGTATATTAGGCTCGCGTCCAGCTATTTAAGGACTTCTTTCGTGACCACCTCCTTCATCATTGGGTTCAGTCGTCTTTGGTACTCGATTGAACTTTTAGACTCATCCTTGAGGATGATCTTATGCATGCAGAAGGAAGAGTCAATTTCTTGAATATCAGCTATTGTCTAGCCGATAACTTTCTTATGATATTTTAACACTTCGAGCAGCTTCCCTCGCTGCTCGTCTTCTAGTTTTGCTGACATCATCACTGGTAGAGTTTCATTAGGACCAAGAAACTCGTACCTCAAGTGATCAGGCAAAGGTTTTAACTCCAAGGAGTTTGCTTCAACCACAGACGGCTTCAGAACTGCCTTCTTCTCAAATCTCTCTAAGATCTCAAATCTGCAAGCTTCAAGGGGCTCCAAAGCTTCTACCATTTCGAAGAGCTCCTCCAACTCGGCCCTGTTATCCCTGGTATCTAAGAATTCAGTCACTCCTTACAAGATAACCATTGAGAGGGTCCTCATCTAACAAACAGACCATATCTTAGGAATCCCTCACTGTGATAGCATTTACTCCAAATGAGTCTTTTATTCCATCATTGGGGTGTTTAACCATGTCGAAGATATTGAATTTCATCGTGTCCTCTCCAACAGACATTGTCAGTTCCCCTTTCTTAACATTGATCACAGTGTCGGCAGTGGCCAAAAATGGCATTCCCAAGATAAGAGGTACTCTTGGATCAACTTCAAAGTCTAAGACTATGAAGTCAGCAGGAAAGACAAACCATCCTGCTCTGACCAAAACATCCTCTGCTACCCCGTATGGGTAGACTACTGATCTATCAGCTAAATGAAGAGACATAGCTGTCTCTTTTAAGTCATTAAGACCCAGGCTTTTTAACATGGAAAGAGGTAAAAGGTTCACTCTGGCTCCTAAATCGCACATAGCTCTTACCTCGCCTTGCCCCTCCCTAAGTACACACGGGATAGTGAAACTACCCAGATTCTTCTGCTTCTTTAGAGTTGTACTCTAAATGATAGCACTGCATTCACTATTAAGCTAAATAGCATGTGCCTCGCCTACCGATCTCTTATTCGACAAAATTTCTTTTAAAAATTTCTGATAGACGGGCATTTGCTTAAGAGCGTCAACAAAGTGAACGTTAATATCCAGCCCCTTGAGAATTTCCAGGAACTTTTGAAACTGCTCATCGTCCCTGGCCTTGCCCAATCTTTGGGGTTAAGGAGGAGGAGTACGTATTTATTCAGGCTCTTACCTTTTCTCCTCAACAACATCTTTCGGCTTTGCAGATTTTTTCAAATCCTGATCCGAAGTGCTGAGTACTACCTCTTCTTCCCCCAAACTTTCCTCCTTTTCTTTTGCCTCTACATGCATCTTCCTCACCGGTGCTGGCAGAGATCTTCCGGACCTTAGACTGATTTCCACAAGTTCTTGCTCTAATGTGTTTTCCCTCTCTGCCAGGCTCGGCTGCTCTATCTTGCCCTCTTTCCTACGAAGCGGGCTTTACTCCATAGTGTTGGCGTACACTTTTACCATTGTGTCCAATGATATAGACTCCCATGGTGAGCTTTCCTAAGGGAATTGTTGAATGGCATTGAGACTACGTATGGGATTTAGTAGCCTCTTCTGATTTTCAAAGACCACATCAAGCTGATCTTGAATAATTTTTAATTCCTCAGGCACTGCAACACTCTGCTTCCTGCCAGTGCCAACACTCACTTTGTTGCGGGAGACTCTCTCAATGATAGTCCAAGCACGATCTGGCGCCCACGTCAAAAGTGATCCACCCCCAGAAGAGTTGAGGATGTCTCGGCACTCAGGATTCAAACCATAATAAAATGCCTTAGTTTGATCCTTAGCAGGGATACCATGATTAGGGAACCCTTCGAGTAACCCCTTGAATCTCTCCCAAACTTAATGAAGAGATTCCTCCTCGACTTGCTTGAGGTCGGTAATCGTTGCTATAAATCTCTTCCTATCCTCCCAGGTGGAGTATTTATCTAAATTTTTGGACTAACACTTCCCATGTGGGAATGGAATCCAGCGGAAGAGAATGATACTAGTTGATGGCTTTACCACTCAAGGTGTAGTAAAATAAATTCCATGTCATTCCATTTTGGTCTGATCCCAAATTATTTAGGGTACCTAACACCCGAGTGTACCTCTTTAGATGACCCAGCGGGTCATCTCCCGGCTCACCCCCAAACTTACCAATCGTGCTAACTGCAGCAATCATAATTGGTGTAACTTCGAAGCTTCTCACCTGTTGAGACACCCTAGGGGTCCATTCCCCATATATGTGCTCAACAGAAGTACTCGGCATATCCCAAATGCCACAAACAACAGTGATACTCTGTTGCTGCTGCCACAACATATATTGACGTTGTTGAAACGGATCAACATACGATGTGCCAAGTGGCGCCGCGGCGCCAGGGCTTGGCGCTGCTGCGCCACGTCCATTTAACACATTGCCGAACAGGGTTTGCGTCTCCCCTTCGGCTATGGTACCCCAACACGGGTGGTCCGTACTGCTTCTAAAATTACCCCAAGTTGGTAAAACCATCAGAGATTAGACCAACTATAGAATAAAAGCAGTAAAACTAAAAACAAAATTTATTAATAATAAAGTTAACAATCACCTATTACCGAGTCCCCGGCAACGGCGCCAAAAACTTGGTGAGCGTCCGA
>JAYMTA010006681.1:0-10192 GCA_036897625.1 Pelargonium cotyledonis
GTTTTGTTGCAAAAAAAAAAAAGTTTTATATGCTCGATAAGTTTATGATATGGCATAAAAAAGTTTGAATAAAATAATCAAAATTATTTACAATTTTTTATTTTTTATTTATTTTTATTTGGGTGAAATGCTTTAAGACCCCTTGGACTCTTTTTTTTAGTTTTGGCCCATACATTAGTCACGTTGGACGTCTGACGTGGCATGCCTACATGGCACAACCAGTGACATGGCATGGGTCAACCGGCTATAGCAGGTTTCAGGGGTTGAAATAATAAAAAAGTACAGTACAGGGTTCGAAACGACTAAAGTCGGAGAACAAGAATTAACTCTAAAAAAGAAAATTTAGGAGAATTGGAAACAATTAACCCTTATTTTTAGAGTATTTGCATCAACTAATTAACTTCATGCTAAGAATGAAAAATATCTGCACTATACCCAATTTTGTAACTTCTTTATATCAACACCAAAATATACATTAATTTGTTGTATTTTTATATGCAAATCATGATTCATCAACTTAATTGAGTAATCATCCTAAAAGTTAATAACATTACCTATTTACCAGTTACATATTATGCATAAATGTTGGAATATTGCACTACAAAAAAGTTGCAGAACATAGAGAGAAAAAGAGAGAGGACACTGAGTCCAGTTGTTTACATGAAAAGTAAATCAATTGCTTATTATTATTAAAACCGCCTCAATCATATTTGTTGACAATTAACTAAATTCTCAACAATACAGAAAGCTGTCCAATATTGTCTGACAAAACAGTACAAAAACACAAATAAAGCTTTCTCAGCTTCAGCATTTTGGAAGATCAGATGGTGGAGGAACCAACTTTTCATTACCAAGTTTTCCATCCAAGACAATCCAAACCATCTTCAAGCCCCAGCTGGTGTGGACTTCCAAATGGCAGTGCATGAACCATGCTCCTGTAATTTTTCACAAATATCAACACATGTTATTAGAGCTGTTCTTGGGACCTTAATTTGCTTCCATATGTACCAAACTAAAGTTTCTTACTCACCAGGGTTGTTTGCCAGGAACCTGATTGCAACCCAACCTCCAGAGGGCACACCAATGGTGTTCCTTTCAATGGGGTCAACAAGATTGAATTTAGCAGGATCTTTCTTTGGATCATAGTTTCCAAAACCTTGTCCAACAACAAAGAAGTTGAATCCATGGAGATGAAAAGGGTGGCTCTCAGCACCAAGAATGCTTGTGTCCTGCATCACAAGCTCTACACTTGCGTTATAAGGCAAAACCACCACTTTGGTCCCATTGCTCACCATAGTATTGTTTGGAGGCGTGCCGGTATAGTTAAAGGGAAATATTGGGGAGGTTGGAAAATCAGTGGTGTAAACACCATTTGATTGTCCAGAGTAGTGAGCTTGAAGCAGAGCTGTAGTTGGCAGAGTAAATGACACATTGTTCACTGAGGCTGCAAAATTGGTAGTATTGGTTGGTCCTTGACATGTTTGGTTTTGGGGACATGGGGTTGTTCCAAGACCTACTGTGAAGAAGAAATGTTTGTCCACTCCCTGAGGGACATTGGCAGGGAATTGGGGGCTCGCCAAGCTTCGAAGCTTCTTCGAGAAACTGGTGGCAAAAGAGGTGTCATTGAGAGCTGGAAGGACTGGTTTGAAGAGTGGAAGTTTCTTTTTTGAGACAACCTTATTGGATGCTAACTCATATTCTAGGATTCCAGCAACAGTGGAGTTATCAAAGGTTCCTAATCCTGTCACATAGGGCCTAGCAGTCATGAGGAAGGTAGCATTTGGGAAATGAGGCTTTGTTTTGAGAAGGACATTGGTGGTTTGGCCAGGAGTGATGAGAAGTGTATCAGTTTCAAAAGGCTTAACATAAACTCCATCAGCATCCACAACTGTGAGTGTGTGATTTGCAATGCTGAAGAAGAGCTCATCATTCAGTGCAGCGTTGACGAATCGAAGAAGATAAGCCTTTCCAGGTTTCACTTTCAGCTTGAATGTGTCTGCAATCAAGAATTGAAGCAAACAACATTTACACATGTGATTAGTACTTGATTTTTAAATTTTAACAAAATTACATGAATAGCACAATTAGTACCTTTAGCAGAACAATTATACAAAAGTCCTGGAAGACCATTGAAGGTGTAGGCATCAGAGACATTTGGGCCTCCACCAGTCTGCAGAGCTTGGGCAATAACAGCCTCTACATCTGAATTCCACCACTCTCCTGCAATTTCAATCATGCATATATGTATGTTAGTTATTAAGATTCACAAACACACACATTTCTTGTAAGTGAAGTCATTAGAAGGCCAATTATTACCAAATAGGATAGGAACTTCCTTGTAGGGTTTAACAAATGGGCAAGGCACATTTTTCTTGGGGAGGATGATTATAGGGCCATAGAGAGTTGCTCTAAGCCATGAAATATGGGCATGCCAGAAGAAAGTTCCTCTTTGACCAACAATGGTGAAATTGTACACATAGCTTTGTCCAGTTTGTATGGGACACTGGGTCACATAAGCTGGCCCATCAGCCCACCCGCTTCGAAGCTGTCGAATTCCATGCCTAAATATGCCAAAGAAAACAAGAAATCAAAAATGTGTCTGCAATGGAAGATATATAAATTGGAGTGCTTGTATATATATGCTCTCTCTTACCAATGGATAGAGATATTGTTCTGGACATGGTTAACAACTTTAATAAGGAGGCGATCGCCTTCTCTAGCTACAATGCGAGGTCCTGGGAACTGACCATTGACTGTTACTATGCTCTTGGTGTGGCACAGTCTAGTCACATTTTGCAACTTGATCTACATAGCAACATTGTCACAAAGTTAATGAACATATATAATTAGCTAGCAAATAACACGGAGTTGTACAGTTTCATTGTTTTGTGTAACATACATCAAACTTGTAGTGCCTGGTAATGCCTTGATCAATATTGGCCAGTGCAGCTCTTGGAAACAAACACATGGAACATAGTATGAAGAAGAGAACAATTCCAAGGACTGAAGGTGATGATGGAAGAAGATGATGAGCACCCATTTTTGTCTGAGCTTAGAGATGTCTATGTGTCGAGAGTGACTGAATTTGTCTGCGCTTCAAAGTCCAATATTTATAGTAATGGAACTAGAAAGGTGATGGGTTGGTTTGATACTATAATATATTATCTTCTACTGATGTCTAATGAAACTTGAAATTAAAAAAAAAAAAAAAAAAGAAGGAAGCATGCTTGATGAAGAGGTTCAAAAAGACCCCATAGAGTAGTTGTTAGAGCAACTTTTTAGAGTGTTTTCAAAGACAATCTATTCATAGTTGATCTCCTTTCATTGGTCCCATTTTTGCCTAACGAGTTAAAATTATGCGCACAAAATTATATAATTAATATCAATGTACATCAACTTTGGCAAGCCTTAGTAAACTAGATGCCTAAATGATCATTATTCATTAGTCATTGATCTTAATAATGAATAAACTATATGATAGTTGGTCGTTTTTATGAACATTTGAGCAAAATACTCATATAATGGAATTTTATTATACGTTAGATATGTTACTAATAAGTGTCTCCTACTAATCTTATATCAAATCAAAAGGTTCTCTAGGTGCCCTAGCCCTCTCAATGACAAGAAATCTTAGCTGCATATACAACGAATTAGAGCTAATCACACTTAAGATTCTGGTGATGATCACTAATTACATGTGAGCATGCATGGTCTATATTTCTCCACGTCTGTGATATATTGGGATGTAATATATGTCATTGATATGGCGATGAGCAATTGAGCATTTCACAAGGATTTCAGACCACAAGTCTCTATAATTGTTTGCTGTACTTTATTTTTCTTTTTTTTTTCTGTAGGGATTGTCATGTATAGTCAGTTCATGATGGATGAAGAATTGGATAACCTTTGTTCACACTATTTTTTCCCAAGCAATGTTGAATGGTCCGGTCCGGTCCAACACTGATGTTGATATGTTCTTTCTGAGTTGCTTTCATATTAGAATAAGCAATGTTTTAACAATCAGATCAAAACTTGAATCATTTGTTAAATGAAGTGAATGGTTCAATAAATTTGATTGAACCAAGACTTGGATTGGATGCGTATAAAATCTTCGATGCTCCTTTAGACGAATTAGGAAATATCGAGAGAATCAACCAGTTAACCCTTTAGCACCAGAATTGGAATAATGTGCTGTCCACCAACCGATAATGTTTTCACCAACAACCAAACTAGCCCGACCAGAAAATGACACAAGATCTCTCCAGCCCCATGCTACAATTACTACTTTTAACATTCCAATTGCAAAGATTGTAGGTACTCATTCCAAATCATCCTTCCAGAAACTTTGACAATTTCCTAGCCGTAATTGATTGGTACGGTTCGTGAAAAGGTGATTTGAAGATAAATTACTTATCACGATGGCCATTACAAGAATGAACAACATCCTTTCACTGAAACAAAACCTCGGAGAACCGGAACATAGATGTAATCAACCTGCATCTATTTGCTGGGGCCTAACAAGATGATATTTGTAAATAATCTATGAGTGATCCAAAAACAACATATTACATACACAAGGTGAATTACAGTTCCCTGTTATTTTTCACCATCCTTTGACAACTTCTTATCTGCTGTCTCCTGGACTATCTGTTTTTCAGACATCATGGGTGGACTCAAAATAGATCCATGAACCTGCGTGTTGAGATCCACTGGATGAGCCAAGCAGTGTAAAACAGTCATATATTCACAAGCTAAAAGCTAGGACAGATATGGTCAAGTTTACCACGGTATGGGGCTTGGGAGACAGAGCATCATTTGCAGGCATTACAGATGGGTCTGGAGGTCTATGGAACAATAAGTGTGCTATAGAACGATCTATTGGATTTGTGTTAGTCTCAATATCCATAAATCCAGTGCACCTGAATGAGAACATACTACAAATCAGAAGTGTAATAGAATAATGAAAAGATAGCAAAGAAGAACGATGGCAAAACCTAATATGCCAACAAATCTATAACATGAAGAAAAAAAAAATTACATTTAAACAACATAGAACAATGACTATTATGCATTTTTCAGGTTACCAAATGATAAGACATAACCCATGTTACCCGCATCAAGTGGCTACTAGTAATTTTCATAGTCTAATTGCTTATCATCAATAATCAGGAACTGGCTGGAAAGGTAGCAATCAAATAATTTGGAGGCAGAAGATGGTCTAGGACAGTAATTAACATAAAATAAGAAACACATGAGCTTGGTTGTAAGAAAAAGAAGTCATCTTCCAAATCTTGAGCAGCATTCTCTTAGGATGAAGAAAATATTGTAAGATTGGATTTACCATGTCTCACTAAATATGAAAATACAATAGAAATATTTTTAATGAAGTTCTTTTCCATGAATCAAACAGAATCTTAGGGGTCCTTTGGTTATGTGGTAAGGTAAGGAGTTCTCTCATATCAGGAATTTTTTTTGCTTGAACCAAACTTGCCTTTCAAAGGAATAATTTATTATGGCCTTCTCTCCGGAAAAGGCAAAGACAATGGGCAAGTCAGAATTCAAATCAAAATCCCAAGTCAGCATTGACTACAACCTATTCTTATGTACAACTACGCATACAAACCAACCAAGAAGCACATGAAATAAAGTATTTGCAGGAAATATGTAGAGAAGAAGCATGTCTGCTTACTTATTTGTTTCTTCAGCAACCAATGCTCCATTTACATCTCTATCACTACCAATGCCACTACTTGGATTTACATAAGTGTGCCTTTGTTCAGCACTTTTAGCTAAGCGGTATAGACTGTCCCGTATGCACAGCTTTGTCCTGATATCCAACTGAATGCAAGCAAGTTCAACTCAATTAATTTGAAATGAGGAAAATGAGATCTAAGAATCTAGAAAAAGCACAATACAAGTGCACGTGCAAAAATATAAAGACCTCAAAGGCTCAAGATTATATTAAATATCAGCGTTTTGTGATAAAAAAAATCTATAATATCATCCAATATCACAACACTTGATTTAGATAATTAAAATATTCTGATTTTTAACTCTGCTCTATGTTTTTGTGACTCACATGTTAATATGAGGCACAATAAATCATAGTGGTACACCTCATAATAGCCATAAACCACTTTATATGTACCTAAAGATGAATTTATTTGTTTATCAACTTAATGCATATTTCATTACTTCTTCATTTAAAACTTTTATACCCAATACCCCATGGACAGTTAGAACTTGAGTGGAACCAAAATTTGATAGGTCATGATAATTTTGAAATGAACCACATTAGTTGCATAGTTTTGCACTTCAGCCATGTTACAGCAATGATAAGAGTAAACAAATTAATAGCATATCCTTAAGTACTGTCACCCTAAATGTTACAGATCCATGTGAAGCTATATTTGTGTGACTCAAACTCACACAAATACCAAAAGAAGAGGGGGGAGGGGAGTGCAAACACAATAGTTGAGTGCAACAAGGTTTTTCACTCAGCCCAAATTACTAATAAAGTATCCTCACTGCACCAGTACCTCGAGTCTAACTCAAACAGACTGCAAGAAAAGATAAAACACAGCTGCTTACTGAATATTGTTTTTTTTTTCCAATAAATGAACTTGATATTGCTCTATGCAAAAGAGTTTGGATGAGTATACAGTACACAACATAATGCTAGAAGACAAGCCAATATATGCATGAGTACACACACAAATATAGATGCATATGACTTGCTCATGGACTTTGTTGATGACATGATAGGTAAGCTAACAGGTGTCTAAAAAACCTAAGCATCCATGATTATATTGAGAATGCTAGAGTAGAAGTTTGAACACAATACCTGTTCCATAACATGTTGAAGCTGACGAAAACTAGTAGCTTGTAGCGAGAGTTCATCCGATACGGACCCCATACAACTACTTTCTTGTACATTGGAAGAGTCTAATTCTGCTGGAATTCCTACATCTTCAACTTCACTACGGCCATCAATCTCATTTTCAAATTTGTGAGATTGTTTCTTAACTGAAATACGATTACAAACTGTAGTTGGACTTGCAATATCTGCTTGCTTGAAATTTTCAGTGAATAAAGCTTGTGCATCCTGGGGGTCAATAATCTTTTTTCTCTTCTCATTTGTCACTGCAGAAGGTTTGAACAAAGAACTGTGAGAGCTCTCCATGGGCAGTACTTGATTTGATGCATGAAAAGATTCTCTGGGAGATGAAGGGTAACTACTGTTTTCAGATTTGGTGTCAAACAGAGTTGGCACTGAAATTTGATCAGAAGGGTTGCTAAAGTCCAGGTGCATATAAGGTACATGTGTCTGCGTATGTTTTAAGTGAGCAGACCCTGTGCTTTGTTTATGTCGTCGTACATCAGGGGTGGAAAATATTTGGATGGGTTTGGAAGAGTCCCTAAATGGATGCTTCACATCGTCAAATTGCTTTAGTTTACTAGAAATAAGTAAAGAACCACCATTCTCTAAATATCGGCCTTTTCTTTTGCCTTCTACATGGCCGTGGTGCTTTGACTGCTTTCTCTGCAAACTCATCTGTCAAATAACAACACATTTAGTTTACCACAGAGCGCGAGTGCATCACAATAGCTTAACAGTTCACTTGACAACCATACATATAACATAGAAATATTCTTGTACATATAACATAGAAATATTCTTGGAAACCAAGTCTTAGCCTTATACTAGATGGATCTAACATGTTAAGACCGACTAAATGTTGTCTATTTGGGAGAACGCTTCCTCGGGAATAGTCAGAAGTATGATAGATGGATCTAATATGTTAAGACCAACTAAATGGTGTTTATTTGGGAGAACGCTTCCTCGGGAATAGTAAGCAGCACTCTTTCTTGTCATTTAGTATGATGCACAATAGAACAAATCTGTGTTGCCATCAAATGCTGACACCAAAGTACTTTTAATCAGGCACAGCTTGAGAACTGAAGGATACGCTTGTTTCCAGTTTACTTTTTAAAAAAATTCCTAGTAAGCGAAGTGTGTTGTATAATATCAGCTTAGCAGCTTCTTACCACAGAATGATAATGTGAATTACATGTCCCAAGCCTCTAATGTTCCATGGTCTATCTCCTTCTAGTCCACATATGCAAGACTACAGCACTTTAATGTAAATGAACACTAGGTTCAGTCCTAATTTGAATCAAAATAAACTAACCCTAGCTCTACTCTTCAAATTTTGTCTATTCCCAATGATACTCAGTACTCACACTCAAATAATTGAGAACTTCCAATATTTGGATGCTTTTCATTCTAATTATAGCTGATAATCCAAAGTACAATTTACCATTCTATAAATTTTGGTTCACTGCCTGACAATGTACTAAAACTTTATTTGCAAAGGGAATTTGTTATTAATATCTCCAGAACTTGCACTTTAATTCACACAGGCTCATTACTTTGCCTTGAAGCTTTGGATGCTGCCTCTAGAAACCCTAGGCGCAAGATCAACTAGAACCTCTAACAATACCAATAAATATCAACTTCAATTGCAGATTTCATGTCAACCCAGAGTCCCAGACAACTTTACTTTGACTAGTATGGGAAAGTATTATCTTATGACAAAAAACATAATTGTCAATGAGAACTAGTAAACAACATATTATAACTTGTAAATATAGAGCAAATATATTCATATGAAACAATACTACAGTAATTTATTTGCAAGCCCGTCTTCAAAAATTAATTAACCAAATAATCTAATTCAGGAAGTATCAGTTGAAAACAATACAAAAAGCAATATTTTTTTAAGAAATAGCAGTGTAATGTCTTTTCCACCCACTTTAATGTCTAAATGGTGACCAAAATTTAAAACTTAGAGGAACTTGACTCTCAAGTGCCTGAAAATGTTATGAATGAGCCTCACCGGAGAAAGCAAGAATTATAAACATTTCCAAGAGCATAAAAATGTGAAAATTAAATGTCACTCATTACTGACCTGTACCTTGTCTAGTGGCAGGAAACCGTTCTCAGATTTTGCATCTGACTCATTCCCAAGTTGTAAGTGACCTGAAGCAGTAAGGTCATCGGCATCTATAGTCTGGCTGCTTGCTTTGTCACAGAAGGACACACTTTTAATGTCAGAGCCATCAACTGAAGGACATGTATTGTTTGGAATAAAAGGTTCTTGCTGTTCAGAAACACTTATCAACACTCTTGACTCAGGAGAGAAAAAGTTGCAGTCAGACTTCAAAGCTTCTTCAGGACCTTCAGTAGCATGAGAAGATGAAAACCAGCCAAACTCATCATCATTGCCTAGACTCCCCAGCCCAAAAGTCGAGTCACAATTTCTGCAAAAGATGTATATGATGTGTAGTCAAAAGAAATATTCATATGGATGTAACACAAAGAACCCAAAAGTATCATGAAGAATAGAAATAAAAAACACATGAAGAAACAGAAAAAAGCAAGTCGAACCTACCTAAACATCTTATCAACATCCCCAAAATTTCCTATATCTGGCCACCCATCATAATACAAGAGGTCACTGCTTTCTTTGTCTTCACCATCATTATCATAAAAGCTCAACTCATTGTCTGTCTGAGAGATGTGACTAAGTGGATAGTCGTACGAGTTACTGTTGCTGTCAGCCAAGATGGGATCATTGGCACAAAACTCACTACCAATTGAACCTATGCTGTCACCTTTGAGACAATGACCAGAAATTCTTGTATCATTAGTCGTTTTACCAGCCACTTCTTTGAGTATATCAGATGAGCTAGGGAACACGCCATCAGATGTTTGAGACCATGAACCCTTCTCCAACATGGTACCCATCTTAGTCATCCTTTCATCTTGTCCATACATGATGAGTTTAGCGGAATCATTATCATTATCAGTCACTCCAATTACTTCATGCCTTGCTTTCTTTCGGCTATCACCCTGAACTGGACATTCATCCTCATTTTCGCCAGGACGAGGCACTATATGATCGTCACTTTCACCGAACTCATCCCAGACATTATCTTCAAGCTGTGAAATAATTGGAACAATTTAACCATAACACTGAAAGATACAATAGAACTGGTTGTAAACATTGTCGGAATATGTTGATTTCCCATGAATGATGGGATTGATTATTTAGCAAATCAATTTGATTGTGTAGTTAATTGTAGGATTTGATAGGAGCAAATTATGAGATTTAGATTGATTCTGTAA
>JAYMTA010006682.1:0-10190 GCA_036897625.1 Pelargonium cotyledonis
ACCCTCCCTGAGGGGCTTCGACGCCGCTCTTCCAAGAGCCCCTCGCCGACGGTCGTCCACGACTATATCTGCGAGCTTCGCTGTCCGCGCCGCCCTCTGTCCTCGACGGCCACCAGCAAACTCTAAGCAACAACAAATATTCGAGAGCCATGGAAGCTCGACGGCCACCAGCAAGCACCGAACGATGAAGAATCTGTATTTTTTTTTTTTAATTTTTAGTAATTTTGGTAAAAAAATTGTAATTTTTTTTTTATGTATGTTTTTGATTGATGAGGTTAATTTTTGGAGTTTGTTTGAGTTATTTTTTTTTTTTTGGGAAAATTATACATTCCATCTCATTTAGATACATACTTGTTCTAAAGATTAGTGGGTAATTTTTATCACCTCTGAACTATTCCACAATTTTACACGTCTAATTTTTCATTTAATTTTTTGTTTGAGATGTCAAAAAGATTAAAATACCCTCTAATTAAAAAAATTAACCGGCGAGATCTGAGGGAGAGAGAAGGAGCAGCTCCGACGAACGGCTCACGGTGAGGGCGAGCACGGCGTGGATCTGGGACGGCGAGCATGGCTTCTGTTCTCTCCGGCGATGGCGAACACGACATGGATTTGGGAAAGCGAGCAGCAACAGACCTCTTCTCCGGCGACAGAAGCGTGGACGCGAGCTCCTCCGGCGTCGCTTGTCCTCCCGGCCAGATGTGGTCTGTTCCGGCCAGATTTGGTTTCGGGTCGGATCTGTTCCGGCTAGATCTGTTTCGGCCAGATCTGACCTATGGCAGAGAGAGAGAGAGAGAGGAGAGAGAAAAGAAAAAAAATTAATGATATATTTTTAATAAATTTGAGGGTAAAATAGTAATTTCACATACAAACTCTCTGGAAAATTTTAATTTTTCCGGCGAAACTATGAATTTTCCGGTGAAACTATGAATTTTCCAGCGAAATTATGAGTTTTCCGGCGAAGATGATGAACATATTTTTGATGAAGAAGAAGGGAAAATAGTGAAGGGCAATTTTGGAATTTCAAAAAATATTGGTCATGTGCTAGGCACATGGCTGAAATTTTGGAATATTCCTTTAATTTTGACGGAAAAATTGGACGAAACGTTAAATGACATAGTTCAGGTGTGGTAAAAGTTACATTATAATCTTTAGGATAAGTACGAGTAATAAGTATATGTAAGAGAGGAGGTATGTGTAATTTTTTTTTATTATTCTTTGTAAAAACAAAATGTGAAAAAAAGAACTCGTCGGAAAATGGTGCAGGAAAAGTTTGAAGTTGCCGGCGAATTTTTGAATTTTTTGGCGAAATATGATGAAAATATTCTTGATGAAGAAGAAGTGTATTATAGTGAAAGACAATTTCAGAATTTTAAAAAAATCATAGTCATGTGTTTGACACATGTCTTAATTATTGAAATTTTTCATTAATTATATCGGAAATTTTGTGACATAGTACACTAATACATGTAGCCAATAGTTACAAAATAAAGATGATAGAATCAAAGTGTAAAAAGTGTAGACTAGAGTGGTAACTACGTGTAATTTTCCCTTATTAAAAACCACGTTGTTTGTCGTTTGAGCTCATCTTCTAACTGTAAACAGTGGAAGACTTATCTCTGTCTGTCCAAAAACCCTAAACCCAGAATCGCAGTAATTGAAAATCCAAAGCAGCAGAGCAGCAACTCGATGGAGGAAGACGATGCCAAAAACCACGAAAATATCATCGAAAATGCTCCGAGTTCTGAGGCTGCTCCTCAGCAGCAACCTCTGTCGAAAAACGCCCAAAAAAGGCTCCTGAAGCAGCAGAGGTACGAAGCCAAGAAAGCGGAGAAGAAGGCCTTTTGCAAAGAGCAGAAAAAGAAAGAGGCGGAGCGGAAGCGCCGGGAATGGGAGGAGGCGCTTGCCGGAATATCGGAGGAGGAGAAGCTGAAGCTGATAGAGTCCCGGAAGAGTCTGAGGAAGGAGAGGATGGAGAAGAGGTCGGAGGAGAGAGGCCAGAAAATCGAGAGGCTCACCGGAGCCAAACAGCACGGCCAGAACATCGTCATTGATCTCGAGTTTGGCCATCTCATGACCCCCAATGAAATCAATAGCCTTGTTCAACAGGTTGATTTTCTTTTCATTTTCTTCCCTAGATTTCGCATTTTCTGGGTTTCAGATATATGTTGTGCTTTGATGCTACTGATGAATTGGAAATTTTTATTCCATGAATATTTAGAAATGTTGAAGAAAGATCATATTTTTCAGTAATTTCCTTGTGCTTTTTGAGTGGCCATAGCTGTTTGAAGAAGAGAAATATATATTTTACCCTTGCTCATTGAATGAACATTACTCGCATTTAGAATATCCAGGCCATGCCTTAGGTAAGGCTAAAGTAGAAAAGTTCGATACAAATTGTTCTAGACATCTAGCTAATGCAATTCTACACCTTGTATTGCTTCAGGGCCAAAGCTTGTAATTGTTATGTACTCTTCACTGATGATGTTTTCTTTCATCATACTGGATTCTTGTTAAAGTGATTTATCAAGCACATTTATCTTCATTCAAATACTGTCTCTGCCCTGTGATTTATTGGTTTGACATTACAATCCATTTGGTCTGTGAACTATCTCTGTGGTATTTTATTGCATTGTTTGTTATTTGTTTGTGTTGGTAGGATGGCAAATCAGTTGCGACCTATGCTGATAGTTTAGTATATACTTGTTGATAAAATCTGCAGGTTATGTATTGTTATGCAATGAATGGGAGATGTACTACCCCCGGTAACCTCTGGTTGACTGGTTACAAGGGAGACATGGAAGGCCAGTTACAGAGGATCCCAGGTTTTGATAGGTGGATAATTGAGAAGGACAACCGACCATATATTGAAGCATTGCAAGATCACAAGGAGAATCTTGTATATCTCACAGCAGATTCAGAAACTGTGTTGGATGAACTTGACCCCAAGAAATTTTACATTGTTGGTGGGTTAGTAGATCGGAACCGGTGGAAGGGGATAACCATGAAGAAAGCAGAGGAGCAGGGAATTCAAACAGCGAAACTCCCCATAGGGAATTATCTGAAGATGTCTAGTTCCCAGGTATGGCCGGTTTTAGTGTTTGCTTCTTTCATTCGGGAGTTGACCACTTTTACAGATTTTGTTTGTTATAATACAAGTATGAATTCAAACTGAGTATCTATGTCGTCTTATTTTCTCCTCATTTCACAGCATAATTGGGATTGCCTGTACTAAGTTGCCATGTTTAGCTTCACCTTAATCATGATAATTGGTTCTTCATTTCCGTTTGTCCAATATGATAGTTAAAAATAGTTAGCAAAATAACAAATTGTTATCTCCTCCCTGAAATAAACAATCTTCACAACTCGAACAATTTCTTCTTTCAGCTTATAGTATATTTCCCTTTTGAGTGCAGGTGCTTACTGTGAACCAAGTGATAGAGATAATCCTTAAGTTCTTGGAAACAAAGGATTGGAAAACTTCATTTTTTCAAGTGATTCCTCAAAGGAAAAGATGTGAAGGTGATTTAGAACACCAGGAGGGAGAAGAAAATGAAGAAAAAGAAAAAGTTGAAGCCAAAAAGCAATGTGTTGAAGCCCCTTCTTGTAGCTAGAAAAATTATGTGCAACTTCAAAAGCAATTTAGCACCTGTGTAATCTCAACATGGATTTTTCATTTCTCTTTTGGATAGAATTTTTCATAATTTATGCAATGAGAAAATCAATTTCATTAATTAAATTGATTGAATATCTTAACCTTCATATTCTGTATGTGAGCATGCTATATTGATTCTATTATCCTGTATTGGTGGCAGATCGTTTACATATGCTCTCGAGTATTGGAAGAAAAATCTTTGTTGCTTAATTATATAGCTTAGATAAAGTTGGACTCTCATTTACTTCTTTCTTTTGCTTCAATATATAAAGTAGGGGTAATTACAGTTTCATACCCAGACTATTTTTTTTTTTAAAATCTCAAAATGCCACCGACTTTAATCCTTCTTCTTCAACTCAAGCGCGTCGGAAAATTCATAAACTCGCTAGAAAATGCATGAACTTGTCGGAAACTTCATAAAATTTCCGGAAAATTAATATACTTGGGTTTGTGACTAAATTTAAAATCAAACAAAATAACTAACGCCAAATCAAATAGAAAATGAACCAAATCTAAAAACAAATCAAAAGTGAACCACCACCACCACTAATCCTACATATGTACACCCATACCCAACAACTATTTTACACCACCACTAATCCTACATATGTACACCCATACCCAACAACTATTTTACAGGTTTTGTGGGTTTGAATCGGAGGTCACCGAAGGCGGCATCTTGTTAATGGACGGCCGGTAGACCTATTTTTTCCGGTGAGTTGGGGTTTGGAAAGAGAGAAAAAACTTTCGGCGAATTAGGGTTTGGAATTTGGGAATTTTGGAGAGGTTGAGAATTGAGAGTGAATAGAGTGAGAGAGCTTTGGGGAGGTGAGGGAGCTTAAGCTTCATCAATGGAGGAGCTAGTGTCCAGATCCAATAAAGAAGAAGAAGGTAGGGGTAAAATCGTCTTTTAAGCAACGGTGTTAGAGACGGAAACAAGTTTGCATACCATTGGGTATCGAAAACAACGAAAAAATATTTATGGGATTCTAACTGAAAAGAAGATTTACCATATGGTATGAAACTGTAATTACCCCTATAAAGTATAAATAACAGTTCAAAAAGTTTATGAGGAGTTGATGCCCAAACTACTTTTCAGTGTTCTTCAGTGACTGATAGCTTTGTTGGGTAAAACCTAAGTTTGAATAAATCCACATATATATGTGTTAAACTTGGTGAGGATGCAAGTTGCCACCTCATCGAGTTGAACAATTTAGAACTCTCTCATGAAATGTTTTTTCATCTACCATAGGTTACAAAAAATTTACTCAATAGCTAATAATAATAGCTAAAAGCAATTACTATAGCAATCACTATTATACATTAGAAGTGTAGTGGAAGAGTGCTTTATATAAAAGTTGTTCTCACAATGGTTTCTTCACCTTTCCGATTTGGGATAATTTTTCAATTTCATATGTTAACTATCAACTCCATGTTTTCACATCTTTTCAATGTGGGACATAAAATTTTTATATCACAATTTGTATTATCTATTAATTTTTGCTTATTTCCAAGAAAATAATTTTTAAATCCAAGTGAATAAATTATAAAATGATTAAATGAACTTTTAATTAAATATAATTTTGAACTAAAACATGATATTTTAAATTTTAAAAACAATAATTTTTTATCGAAAAGGTACGAATATATTGATAACGATCTTGAGATGGGAACGTGTTACATACACTAAAGAAGAATGAAATGGGGCTAGCTAAAATGGGGTTTTCAACCCAATTTGTAAGAAGCCAAGAGCTTGGGTCAAGAGACCCTGTGAATTTAGCAATCACTGTATAATGTGACATGTTTTGAATCACTGAGATAATGGTGACACCGGAGTCTCCGATCCAGTCAAAGATGAGCCTATTCCGAGAGAGCCAGATGTTCCAAACAAAAAAAAAAAAAAACAATCTACAGAAGCTCACGTTAGAAGTCTGAATTTTCAACGGAGGAAATTGGTTTCAAAATTTTAGTAAGTATAGTTAACGTGATAAATTGTTCATAAAAAAAAAAAAACTCAATAGATAAACTCACTTTTAGAATATAACTTTTAATTAAATGAAAATTTTGACTTAGAAAATAGTACGTTGAATTTGAAAAATAAAAATTATTTTATAATTGTTCATGTATTCTTATATGAAAAAACAAATCAAGTTTCACATAAATATATAAGAACAATATTATTTTTATTAGAAAGTCTTACTACCCGTGCATCGCACATGCTAAAAACTAGTTTGATATTAAAAAAAGAGAGAATTAAAGACATATTTGACACCCAAAGTTATATCAAATACTTAATGTGGTACCTAATTTGTTATTGTACTAAATTCAGTATCCAAAGTTTTATTTTGTGCCCAATTTAGTGCAAATTAAATTAGATTTGGATTTTGTTGCAGCAGTAACTATAGTTTGATTGTCTCATTTCATTTAATCTACATACTCATGGTTGCTGTAAATTGACTTATGTTTGTGCTCGTGGTGATTGTGATTTCTTAAATTTTTCTTTCTAAAATGTTTTAAGAGTTTCAGGAATTTTCAAATGTTCCAAAGTTTCCGGCAAGTTCTTTGAATACAATAATAAGAAAATTAAAATAACAAAAATAAGAAAGGTATTTTAGGAATTACAGATAAAAGTTATGTGCAAAAGACTAATTTTCTGTTATAGTTAACGGATTGAAATGTTGTGATAAATTGCGGTAGTTATTTGATTTGCAAAAAGAACAAGGAAGTCGTGTGATTTAAGTTAATAGTTAACCGTGATCATATGCAATATCTCTTTCTTAAAAGAAAAGTAAAGATAGAATGTCTCTTATGTAAAATGTGGATCCCTTGCTCTTACCATGGAAGAAATATATGATTTAAATTTACAATTATTCACACCACAAGTCGTCGTGTGGTTAGTTGTTGGTGAGGTGGGGTCTACTTTGTGTTTTGGGTGTGCCGACCATGATTGTTGAACGAGATTTGGAGCTTTCGAATGCCCTTCAATCATTAAAAAGATGACTTGAGTCCCTAAAACCCTCAACTAATTTGGTTAGCGACTTAGCATCCAAGTGGAGTGAGAGGTAGTAGTGGTAGAGCCTTGGAGGTGACCCGGTGAAGCAGAGATCTTGTTGTGACTTTTTTTTTTTTTTTGATAAGCACGCAGTAATTTTTATTAACAAATCCGAGGGTTGAACATAAAAATACAAAAGAGAGAAAGGTACCATGTCCTATGACAAACAAGTCAAAGGCCCGGAAACCCAAAATGCAAAATCGAAACTAATTACGAAAGCCTTGTTGTGACTTGTTAAGACATGGACCTAAAAGATCTCTTGTGGAGACTTATTATTGAGGTTCTCCTTAAAAACATTGGAGCTCTTCGTGGAAGCCAAGTGTTGAGCATAGTTGAAGAGATCTCCTTGAGGTGACCATTTACAAAGGACTGGTGACGAGCTCTCATAGTGGTCTCTTGGCCTCTGTGGGAGCTTAGTTATTTCGTACAGTGAGCATCATCCACTATGATTAACAATCTTTCGTAAAAATTCATCTGGCACACGTTAACAAAATCTATTTTTCCAGTTCAATTCTTGAAGTTAACCTCCCTTGCTCCCGTTGGCCGCTACAACCCTTCTTTTATTAAACTCCGTCCACTGATACAAAAACTAGGATTCTTTAACGAAGATGAAACCACAAAAACAAAAATGTTAATGATAACACTATGTATGATGGATGACCCAAATACAAAACTGCTTGGGGTTATCAATATAGAATTCCGAACAAACTGAAGCGTCACACTTGTATAATGATGAAGATTATAGCTTTAATTTATTCCAAAATCTCATACATTTGAACTTGCATAAACCTAAACTAACCGATACACCCATGACAATTAACTTGTGTGCATACATGTTGGAGTTGTCGATCATTCAAAGGTTAACCTCATTCCGGTAATCAAAACCTCTCACGAGAATTGAGATTTGTCCCCTTCTTTACTCAAGAAATTGATGAGGCTTTATTATATGAAATTAGTCATATATATTCCTTATGTTAATCTTATTCTATGTTCGCACCAAATGTTCAAGTCTTTTTCTTTTTTACTTGCTTCCTTGCAGCCTTTAACCTGAAAAGCAATTTAGATATGGTGAACTTAATTCTGAAACAAACCATTACGTTTAGTGCTATGTTGAGCCGGCAATTTTTTCGTGTTCTTGAATATCAATAAATAAAATATGCATCTACTATTTTCTTTTATGGGCAAAATATGCATTTTCTAATTACTGCATGTAATATGTATGATGTTGGAACTTTGCATCTGCACTTGGGAAAAAGAAAAAGAAAATGGAATAAATCATGTATTGATATTGATATTTCCCTGTTTCTTCTTTGCATGTTCTTTTATTTTGTCTCATTCTCAATCCAATTAAAATAACTATAATATAGTCTCTCTATTGGCACGTGTTTGGAGCCCTCTCTTTGTACGCTTTCGGTTTGGTGTTTGGATCCTTTATCTTGTTTGGATGTTTAGTTTTCGGTTTAGCTTATGTTTCTGGGCACCTTTTTTTTGTAATTTTATTCGATCTACGGGTCTATTAATAAAATGTACAGATCGCTTATCGGAAAAAAATGATGAAGTTAATTAAAATGCATGTTGCGATTACAAAGCTGATCTTACAAAAGAAACAACCAAGGAGAGAAAATGTAAGAGCTCATGAATCACACTAGAGGCATGCATGGTCGTGCGTAACAACCGATTGGTCGTGCAATGGACAATGGAGGAGACTAGTTTTATATTTATAACAAGGGAGAAACTAATTCCATACCAGTTTTGGTTGCTTCCACGATCTTAACTTTATTTTCTTTGAAAAATATAAAATTGCCCTCAGTAAAATAGAAAGAGGCTGCTTTTCTCTACTTTCTCAATAGTATCACACAAGAATCAAAGTAGATATTATCAAACATTGTCACCGTGTAAAAACCCAACTTAATTTTTATCATTATTTATCCTCTTATCGTTAATCAACTCTTTCATACTTTTCCTTTAAAAAAACGAAAAAACTATTTTTATATTTTTCCTTTATTTGCTTTTAACTTCTTAATTAACCTTTATTACAATAATAGTATAGTCAACACATCAATTCATAGTAAAAAACACTTGTTTGGTTATTGCAGTCTTACTATCTAGTTTTTGTGATACGTACAATAAATATTTTCTTTGGCGACTAATTGATTCTAGATTATTTGTTTGTGTGATTATTTAAGTGAAATCACTGATAAATTAAATTATAATTTCTTGTTAAGATGGTTTGAATCTAAATAGAGGGCCATGAGTTTACCCGTTCATTTGATATAATCTCATTGTTTTGTCTTAATTATTGTTTTTAGCTATTGTTAATTTATTTTGTTGAATAGATTTTGGTAATTTTTTCATCCTCTAAATTTGGGTGGAGCTTTTCGTTGCATCGACTGAAATTAATATTTGATTTCGACTGAAGACTGTCATATAGGGAACAACAGATTAATTTCATTCAAACTAAATTTTTGCTATAGTTCATCTTATTGAGGTAGCCTATTTGTAGGGTCAGTATTTGGGCCATGACTTCAAACACGACACGAAATTGAGTGGGTTAATTTTTCGTATTAAAAAAATCAATTCGTTTAATAATTGGGTTGTGTTCGTGTATAACCCGTTTATTGACCAACCAATTTAAGAGTCAAAAGGTAAGTTTTCAAACATAATGTGTAATTAAAAAAGATTTATATAAGTTAGACGATTCAAATATATAGGGATGTCATGTCAATATTAATTCATTTATTTAAACGTCTCGGGTTGGGTCATATAATTTTGAACCCTATCATTTCAAACGTGTTAAGTGTGTCATATCGTGTCAACCTGCTAATAAACAAGTCGTGTTAATCAATCTATTTAATAAATTAGTCGAGTTCATAATGACTTATTAACAAAATGTTATGCTTTCAACCTAAAACAAACACGGCCTGTGAACCCTCGTACATCTATTTGTTTGATTAGAGCAGACTTTTAAACCAAAAAGTCAACACTCATAGATCCATTTGTTTGATTAGAGTAGGCTTTTATACCAAAAAGTAAATAACTATGTTCAGTTAGGTGGACAAAAAATTATAGCTAATAAAAAGAATTCCTTGATGAATGTAGTGAATGACGACCTTAAGGAAATAACAATGTGAAAGAGATAAAAAAAAATGAAAATGAAGTTTATATTAGACCAAAATACAACACAGTTAGAAGATGGTAGTGATTGGACTTTAATAGAGAGATACCATTCCCATAGATGAGAGAAAAGGATGTTGACGAGGGAGATAACATAGGGCATGTTTGTCAAGTCTAGATCATATCGGTAAGTTTTGGTAAGTTTCGTTAAAGAGTTGAAAGTCTCGGTAAGTTGCTGCTCCTTTAAGTCAGTTATGCTTGGTAAATGACTGACTGAAAGTCCCGGTAAGTTGGGTGTTATGTTTAGTATAAAATTTCGGTAAGTCATTTACAAAGTGCAAATGACCAAATTGCCCATGATTTTAGTAT
>JAYMTA010006683.1:0-10189 GCA_036897625.1 Pelargonium cotyledonis
TTGGAAGCAAACTAACAAATTTTATTAACTCAAATCACCAATTAGAGTTGGAGCTTACACTTGAGGACATTCTGAAGCACCCCAAATCTGACGACTAAACATAGAACTAAAGGTTCTCACAATTGAATGAGCTAATACATTTGCATATCGCTTAACAAAATAAAATAACATATTTTCAAAACAACGACATAACAAACGGCAAAACATGGTTGTTCGATCAAACTATTTTTATATGTATTAATACACAATATTTTATCTGATAAAAGAGAAAAAACTTACCCATGAGCACCACACGTGCATCGCACGAGGTCTCCATCTAGTAAAAATATGTACGTCATTAGCTAAATTTGCTTATTAGAAAAAGACAATAACATCGTCATTATTTGTACAAAATTGATAATTCATGTATTGATGATGAAAATTCAAATATAAATTTGTATGGACTCAATTTGTTTAATTTGAACAAACTCCAAGCACTTCCGAATCGGTTTCGTCCTTTTGGGCTAGGTTTTCTCAAAATCGAACCCAACTTGAAACCTGAATGAATTTGCCAAATCTATTTAAATGTTAGCCCCAAAATGATAGAAATGTGGAATTATGGATAGGGGGTTTGTCAAAAATACAGGGGTCAAACTGTAATAAACTGCTAGTACGAGGACTAAAATGAAATAACGCGAGTGGGGGATGACGTGGGCAGCGAGCGACAAAAAGACGGAGCGTGGCGGTCAATTTCCTCAGAACCGCGTGATTCAAAAACTCAAAAGGCAGCGCCGAGGACGGCACCAACCAAAGCTTCGGAGATTCGATTGATCGGTGTCGTGCGTGTCCTCTGAGAAACGCGTAAGAATCTGTCTCCAGTCTCTCTACACCACGAACCCATCCTCACTACACCACAGCACTTCAGGTTTATTCTTAATTCCCTCAATTTAGCATATTTCCAATTTTCAACTCCGTACGATTTGCTTTCCGATCCCCTTTTTAGGGTTTCAATTTCACCTCTCTTCTCCATATTCCTCCACCAATTTGTCTGAATCTCAGAACCCCTGATCGGCTCCGGCCACAACCGAAATCCAAAACCACCTTGGTTTCTTTCCTGTGGCCGATGATGCTGATTTTTCGTTTTGTGATGCTGTAAATCTCAGAACACATGAAGCACACCAAGAAGAAGAAGAGGCGGTCCCGAGCTTCGAACCAATCCGGCAAGCAGGTGCTTGCAGGTGACGGAGAAGAACGGAGCGAGTGCGAGAACGGGAGCGAAGAGGAGATGATTCTCAAGGCCTTGGTGGAGGCTTTCTGTTTAGCTTCTATAGACGAAGCTGCTTCGGCGTATAGAGAAGCCAACTGTGACGCCAACAAGGCCGCCGAGATCCTTAGAGGACTGGTTGTCAATGCTGACGATCCTTCTTCCAGCGGATGTTCGTCCGGTTCCGGTCCGAGTTCCAGCTCTAGCGCTTCTTCGAGCTCGGGTTCGTCCAAGGGGTTTTTGGAATCTAGCTGTGTGCAGTATGCGGTGACACCCAAGGGTTTTAGGAGAAGTAAGCAGAAGAGAGTGGTGGCGTCTACAGGGACTGTGTCGACCATGTTGGGGAAGGATTATGTGATGTCGAAACCGAAGATTGATTCACTGAAGACGAAGGGGTTCGGGAATGGAGTTTTGGAGAAGGAGAATCCTGAGCAGTTTTTGTGCTCTATGCTTGGAAATGAATGCGAGCTGAGCATGGCTGTCGTAAGGGATGTGCTGTGTGAGTATTTGCTACCTTTGTTGCTTTACGGTGTCCTATTTCTCATTTTTTTAGAATTAGATTATAAAAAGGAAATTGCTGGTTACCTGATGTGGTTTGGTAATGGGATGATTGGTTAGATGACTTGTCGATATACACGTGATTGAAATGCAAGTAGACAATGAACACACTAGCTGAAGAACTCTACTTGGTTGTCAAAGAACTTAAGGAGGATCCTGCTTGATGTAAAAGAAGCAAAACAGCAAATATAAATATTGAAGCTAGAGTGAGATTATGTCTTGTATCATAATTTAATTTTGGCAGGGTAGGTACCTTTAAGCATTGTTTATGGCGATTACATGTGAGCTTCTTCTTATAAGAATATCACAATTGATGTAATTGGAGTGTCAAAGCAAGGTATAGGAATTTTTAGGCGGACTTTCATGTTGATAGTGTGGATACGTAGATATAGCTGTCACTGGTCATATGGTTGAATAAGTCATAGTTTCCAGTTATTTCATGCCTTTATGTTGTTTAATCCACTCATGCTCATCAACTTATTATCCTTTAATCAGTTTTCACGTTAGCAGAGATCTGGTGTATGCATACGATAGTGCACTTATTACTTTCAGTGGTATTTTCTGATCTTTTCTTCAATATTTTTCAACTGCAGGTCAGTGTGGTTACGATGTTGAAAAGGTATCATGAGCTTGTGTGTTGGATATGTTTTAGTACTTTTATATTTTAGTAGTTGGTAACCCTTTCAATAACCTAAATAATTTGAAGCTTTAATAATTTGTTCGATACTTCATTCTCCGTTCAAGCTGCGTAAAATTTTACAATTGTAGATATTTGGGTTTTGTCCATGATATAGAAGTATGTCACTATTCTAAGGCTCTGAGAGCAACTAACATATATAATATTAGAAATCACAATATTATTGTGCACTTTGCATTTTTAGCAATTTGTGCCCATTTTATTTATGTCTATTAAATATAGTAGTGCTTCTAAAGAAAGAACAATATTTACCTTGTTATTTGCGCCTTTCCAGGCAGTGGATGCACTGTTAGATCTTTCTCCTGCCTCGTATAAGCAGGCATTGAATCACAGATACTTAAATGATATTGTCAACAGTAAAGTGCAGACCAGATTCCGGATTGAGCAAAGTGACAATGTATGCTATTGAATCTTTGTCTGATTTATTTTTCATCCTCTTTTTGTACTTCGTAACACACCGGTGCGCATGACTTCGTCTTTTAACGATAATGGAATTTTGTTACAGTTGACTGACAGGGTATCTGATAGCACTTCTCATTCATCTGAAAGTGAACTTCATGACAGTATATGGTCTATGGGTGAGGTTTGCAGGTAATATACTCTGACTGGCATTCTTCCTGCTATTTGCACTCCCTGTTGGAAGCCTTTGGTGTCATTTGTCTTGCTGTGAACATGCAATTATGGAGACTTGGCTATTGCATTCAAAGTGAAACTATATCAGCATATCTTTCCTCTTCATTGGGGTTATTAATCCGGAACCTGATGACACACATTCTTTTTCTTCTTTTCTCCCCATCCTGAATAGTAACTTGTAATGTTTTAGGAATTATTCTGAGGTTCTTGCTAGTTCTGAAGCTAAATCTTCAACAAGCCCGAGAAATACTCAGTGTGATCTCCCTCATGAGGTGTTGGAATCGTTGTTTAACATCTCAAAGAGGCCTGAACATGAACCAAGCACTATTAACTGGAGGAATGTAGTAAAAAAAATGCTGTCATTGGGACATGTTTATCCTGCTGGTGTCACAGAAACTCAGCAAGATATCTATGGTATTCCACACAGACCTTGTCATATTTGTTTAATGCATATTTAATCTGCAGAAAAATCTTTTATGTGCTTCAAAGATTCCATTTCCATTTGTTACTTCTTTGGTCTTCTGGTTAAGTTGCTGTTGGCTCTCTGGTTCCGTATGTACCTTGTGGTTTTCACATTGTATTCATGTTTTATTTTCTTGTAGGAATTATATATTTCTCGCACATTTGAAGTTACCACTATTTTTTTAAAGTCCAGAATTTGTATCTGAAAAGCAGTATACATGATCTCACCAAGACCAATTGGTTTTTGTTCTAGTGGTTCTGTGATTAATTGTCAAACCCACTTATTTGCTAATTACAAGGGACTTGAACTTGTAAGATAATGTGGTATCATGCAGAATGTCATATCTTTGCTTAGCTTCTAAGCTGTGATCTTGGAAAGCAAATCCAGGGAATTTTGTTTTGAAACACAAGAATGTGTTCTCTTTGATATCATTCTATTAACTGTAGAGCAGTAAGAAAAGAGTGCTTGGATAGAGATGGTGGATTAATAAGAATAGCAATAAGCTGTTTGTTAGGAGTTGCTTGCTTGAAATGTGATGGTATTTGTTGAATATATCTTGCATTGTTCTTTCTGGTGTCTTGTCCAAAGAGTTTATTTGAATTGATTCATCTTAATGTGTAATTTTTCTCTAAGGCTAATTGTTATCAAACCATTTCCAACCTGAATTTTCTTGTGATTGTAGCTAAAGGAGAAGAGTACCAGGTTCTTAGGAAACCTGCAAAGCAGCACTGGGATTCCATGAGATCTTATTATCAGAAAGTAAATAGTTACTTGGGCTTTTTGTGACTGAAATATTCATTATGATGTTCAAGGTTATAGTTGTGATGAATAATAGGGCATTTTAGCTGATGAAAAGCACTATATTTCTGCAGGCTGCCACAGCATTTACAAACGGAAACCGGGTACATGCAGCGTATCTTTCGGAGCAGGTCTGTTCTGCCACATGGAAAACCGCTTCGTATTTAGATTATATTAATGTGTATCATTTGGTTCATTGATATACAAGCACGTCAGGAGTGAAAAAAGACTAATGGTGTCATTATATATGACGTAAGAACCTGGTAGGGTCAACAAGAGAAGAGTGCAGAGAAACTCTGATTCTGTTCCTCCATATTTCTGTCTGGTTCTTTTCTTCTTGTTGTGATTATAATAGTAGCTAGGGTCAACAAGAGTATCTTCCTAATCTAGCACTTGCAACATGTATGTGTGTATCAATAACAGCTAGAGAAGAAACATGCGTTGTGCACTGTGAAATGCGTGTACTTTATTGGAACTGCCTACAGGTACTGGGAACTTACTGTTTGCTGGCTAAGGGAACAATATTTTTCGTTTTTGGTACTTTTCGGGTTTGATTTAGGTATAGTCAAATATATTAAGTATGTTCAAGATAATTGGTTCTTGGGCAATAAAATCATACTAAAAATACAAGATTGTAATAAAAGAAAATAAGTTAAAATATGTAAATATGTGTATATATGGTCGCGAATATCGTTATTTTGCGGTTTTCATCCTGCGCCTTTTCTTTTCTCTCCCATTATGATGTGGAATTACTATGTTACTCTTGTTATTGATGCAGTTATTAACCTGCTTTCTGTGTTCCATCTTTCCAGGGGAAGTTGCAGACCAGAATTGCTAAAGAAGCAGATGAGAAGGCTAGCCAGAATATATTTTTAGCTAGGTTGGTTCACGAACTTCTATACCGATTTTCTCCATCTATCTCTACCTGTAATCCTTATGGAGTTGTTTTTGATAATTTACAGGAACAGGGACATAGATAACGTGATAACAATTGACTTGCATGGACAACATGTTAAGCAGGCCATAAGGCTTTTGAAACTTCATCTCGTTTTTGGTACATATGTTCCATGTAAGCATCCGGTGGACCCCGAATCAAAATATAGGGTAGTTCTTTGCTATGTTCTTGTATTTGCTTATTCATTTTCTTCCTTTCTCTACTCTAGCTGTTCAGACTATCAGGGTTATAACGGGATGTGGGTCTCACGGCATAGGAAAGTCAAAGCTAAAAGAGTCGGTATAACTTTTCCCCCATCTCACTTTCATCATCTATGATTATTATGCCCGTGCTTAGACCTGGCAATTAAGGCCAGGTAAAGCGCACGTATTTTGCAACTTTTTGTCGGTCCTAGCCTTTCCCTTTAAGTGGCAACTGGCGAGACGCGTTAGGACTGAACGAAAAGTTGCCTGCCAAAAACATGTGTGTGTTTTGGCGTGGCTCGCATTGCTAGATATACCCGTGTCTATGTCATCATGGAGAAAAGTAGTGGTTCAATCAAACTAGCTTTGTCTGAAATAGTGTACTTTTATTGACTATCGTACACTCAGGTCGTCAAACTTTTGCAAAAGGAAGGTATAGGATGGAGTGAAGAAAACCGAGGAACAGTTCTGATCAAACTTTCTGGACAGAGAGCGCTTAGCTTTTTGGACTGCGATAGTGAAACCGAAACTTACTAGTCGTCAAAACGAAAACCGATTTGCTCAGTATCCCAATCCCCGAATCATCTACTGAGTTTAAATTAAATTTTCTTGTTGTCTGTGAGTATGTGTTTGACTAGCTGTAGATAGTCAAATGGTTATGTAGTGCAGGTGAAGAGGTCTAAGATGTTCATATTTATTGTCTTAGTTCTTTTTGTTATTTCATCAAAGGTTTAGGCAAAAGGTTTAGCCTAATACACAGATTTACTTTAAAGTTAAAACTGACATGAAGACTCAAAACTCTTTGTACTATATATATACAGAGTATGTATTGTTGTCAGAGGAATAATGTAATCTTTCTTGATCACTGACTGACATTGATGAACATTTGTATTTATCAACAATTGACCATTGTTTTATTCCCATCTCAGACGCAATTTTTGATATTGATATTGTTTCTAATGTCTCGGTCAAGTTTCATGAGTATGGTTATTGGATTTGAAAGCAAAATTCATTTATATATACATCTCTCTTTTTAAAAAATAGCATTACTTCTCACTTTATGCATCTTTTAGGAGCAAATAAGAATAAATTGGTTAATGTTATGTTTTTATTCACTGTGCATAAGTTTAACAAGCTCTAATTTATCCAAGTTTTTCACATAAAACAGATGAAAATTGATTTCTGTAACCAAACGGGCTCTGGTATCAAGCATTGAAGGTAAAGCAAAGAATTTGTTCGAAAGCATAAAACTGAGCACAGCTAAATAGCATGTCGAAACCAGAATCATTGATCTCCCAAGTTTATTGTTCAATTATCGATAACCAAAGAAAGGAAGTTCCATGTCCTATGCGATTAGTGTAAGAGAACACTACTGCGGCCAACATTAAATTATGTCACGTATTAAGCAACAAAACTAAAATGACGAAACTTCAACTACTACTACCTATGCTGTTATAAAGGAAGCTCGCCGCTGTCAGCAATTACAACCTTGCTCTTGGGTGTGCCGTCTTGTCTGCCTTCAGCTTCGACCTTGTACACCACATCCATTCCCGATAGCACCTTTCCGAATACAACATGTCTTCCATCCAACCTGTATGCAAAATGTAGCTTTAGTTGTACACCCAGGCCTAATTTTACCCTAGGCATGTGCAGTCTAGCTTGCAGCTAGACGACATTCATATTAACTATTGTTAAATGCTTGTGAGTACAGAAAAACTGCATAGTGCAATGAACACATATGTGCCATCATGGTTGTTGAATCGGAATCGGGAATCGAAGCAGAAGATTCATTTACAATCACACAACTCTTAGAAAGAGTTATATGATACATGTATAAATAATATTAGAAATCGGCTGAATCAGACAATTCTCCCCTGATTTTAATCAATGGAGATTCAGTGCTGATTTTGAATCGTTTAGGGGATGAATCGCCTTGAATCAGGAATGTAGATTTTTTAACAACCATGTGTGACATATGATTTGTGCAGTTGCAAAGTGCAAAACACACTTAAGAGAACCTCATTTGAAGGGGAATAGATATAACGTAAAGAAATAGTATTGATATTGCTTTAAATTACCAGCTAGTTTTCACGGTTGTGATGAAGAATTGTGAACCATTGGTGTCAGAACCAGCATTAGCCATTGACAAAAGCCCTGTGTGTAGAAAAGTAATCATGTTCATTTACCGCATAATGCATGGTTTGGAGGAAAGTATTTAGTTACACAAAATATAGGGATTTCAGATCTACCTGGCCCGGTATGCTTTAATTTGAAATTCTCGTCAGCAAACTTCTCACCATAAATGGATTCTCCACCCCTTCCATCACCTAGTGTAAAATCACCTCCCTGGAGCATGAAGCTGGGGATAATCCTGTGGAACGCACTCCCCTTGTAATGGAGTGGTTTCCCGCTCTTGCCAATACCTTTCTCCCCTGAAATAATGATAAATAAATAAACAAATTTAGCCCCGAGCATATATTCGATAGTTAGTAGGTCAAGTGAAGACAAAAGGGCAATCCCACCCTAAGCCTAAATAATATTTCTCATTTAATTCTACTACTGGTTCCTTCAAGATTATTACAGCCTTCCACAACTAGAAGCTCAATTGTTTAAAATGGTGTCTCAAGTCTGAACTAGAAAAAAATTGGTAAAATAAATCACGGAAGGGTTATAACAGAAACTCTATTTTGCAGCTGGATGAGTATAGGAGTGCTATAAGGTAGATAAGGGAATCAGTACTCTACCTGTGCAAAGTGCCCGGAAATTTTCTGCCACAGAAAGGGTACAAATTAGTGACTACAGGAGCGCAAAATATGTTGGATGTATATATAAGAGCCACAACATTATATGGGAGTCACATACCAACGGTTTTTGGAACAGTTTTCCCATAGAGGCCCATAACAATGCGACCTGAAGACAAATGTACAATCTTTCATGAGGATGAATATCAGAACTAAAACCTTTAAAGAAAATGCTGCTTTGACTAAATAGATAAATGAACTGAACATGGATAAAATTTATCAAGGAATGATGAGTTAAAGACTGTATTTTAGTGGAATAGAAAATTTACTGACTTCTCACTCTCCCATTCTCACCTAGTAAAGCATACAATAGTGTTTTAAAGCATAAATTACACACTATCTGTTTCGGGGAACATAACTTTCCTGGAAACTTTTTCGAATTTTCTATTGTTTGGTGTAACAAGGTCCAAGGAAATTTAGCCAACAGAAAATCCTTTCCAGTCAAAAGAACTGCGGACACAGATTTCAGGAAAAGAAAAAAAAAATCCTTTCCACAGATGAAGTACATATACCCAATGAAAAACATTTCACTAAATGAGAAAAGAAAACTTCGTTCTTTGAGAAGCGTTCTAACAAAAAATTATGTGTCGAAGATGTTTTCCTTCAAAACGGAGTCTAACAGATAGATAGAACATTCTAGCAGAGACAGGTTTCAGAATACGATAGACTAATGTTAATATTGGGGAAGTTTAAATAGAGCATACCCGCAGGTTTTCCTGCAATCTCAACATCAAAGTATACTTTGTGGGTGATTTCTTTTGAGGCTCCCTTTTTCTTTGCCTGAGAGACAGAGAGAGAGAGAGAGAGAGTAAGCCCCAGGCCATTTCATATATATGATGATACGCATTACAAACCATTTACTTAGAACTTGATCATTTCATCAATGTAAACCCAAACACGACTGTAAACAAAGTTTTGGATAGCTTTACAGTCAAATTAGAGTGTTTGGTGTCTAATTACAGATCAAATTGTCTCAGTGTAATGTTTGAGCAAAGCTATCAGTTTCTTAATCACATAACTACACAAACAGAGACATAGCTTTACAGTCAAATTAGAGTGTTTGGTGTCTAATTACAGATCAAATTGTCTCAGTGTAATGTTTGAGCAAAACTATCAGTTTCTTAATCACATAACTACACAAACAGAGACACAGCAGAGCAAACATTATAAAACCTGGATCTTATAACCAATCTCAAGTGAAACACAAGTTGTATAAGTTTCCATTGATAGGTGCCTTGACAGTTAACATAACAAAATAACAAATAACACACATACCGGACAAACCACTCAAAATTAAAGCCAAATCTACCACCAACTATAATGCACGGACACTCTCATCTTCTCAATGTGAATGTGTCCGATAAGTATCACTTGAGAGCAAACATTATAAAACCTTGGACACTCTTCAGATACATGTCTCCCGGTGTTTTACTAATGTTTATAGAGGACATGTGCCAGACAATCTACGCATCACTCCCTTTTTTTTTCTAAAAATGAATTGACTGAATGTGATCAACACTCTAAAACACATTGACATGCATGATTTGACATAACTAACATAAACTAATATATAAATAATTGGAAAATTGTGTTTCACGAATCTGTGTCGTGTATACCAGTGTCCAGTGGCGGAGCCAGTAAAAGAGTGAAGGGTAGGCCAAATTTTCTTTATTCAAAGATCATAAATTTAATTTTTTTTTTTTTGAAGGGAAGATCATAAATTTAATTAGTACCTTTTTTATATGGTAATATCAATTTTTTATGCTCACTTCTACCATACTTTTTTACCAATCAATCTAAAAAAGTACTCCACATCTGTTGGGTCTAGTAGAAAAAATTCTTTCGGTTCTAGACCCCAA
>JAYMTA010006684.1:0-10189 GCA_036897625.1 Pelargonium cotyledonis
CATGTAATAATTAAAAAAAGATATTAAAAAAATCATAATTTTTAAATCAAGTTTTTAACCAAAATGAAATCTGAGTTAGAGATCACAACTACAAATTGTCATACATGTTAGACAAAAAATATATATTAAAATCAAACGAGTAATTATTTAACTAATAAAAAATATTACAAAATAAATTTCTTTTAAAGAAATTAAATACGATCAAACAAATATGCTTTTTTGATCAGAAAAATGCGTTCGGGTTTCATTTGTCCGATCAAGTGAAATCCAATCCGATATAAAATTAATCAATAAGATTTTTTTTGGATTCGAGTTCGAATGCTAGCAAAATCAAATCCAAATTGTCAGCCCCATGTTGTCGTACATTTATGCAGAATAATTTGACTGATAATTGTAATATATTCTTTATGATCTGAATTGTTATGTTTATGGATAAGAATTATCAACCTTAAATCGTATTTAAGTTTTTTTATTTATAAATAAATTTATTTTGTGATTTTTTTATCCGTTGAAGTGATTACTCGGTTGATTTTAATATTATTTTGTGTCTAACATTTACCATAATTTGTAGTTGTTATCTCTAAGTCGGACTATATATATATATATATATATAGAGAGAGAGAGAGAGAGAGAGAGAGAGAGAGAGAATAAGGAATATACTTTTTAGCGACCCGCCCGGATCCATATTTTTTAATGAGGTATCACCACCTCATTCATAACTTAACCTAAGCCAAATAATTCTTGGTTTAGAATTCTCAATCCCTATATATATAAAATAATATATGTTGGTAAGAAGCACTACAAAAAAACTCGCGTATTGTGATAAAAATATATGTTACAAATTTATGGATTTCAATCACAATATATAATTTGTAAGAAAATTTTGACAAAGTATCTCTGCCATTGTTTGGGTTGTCATAAATGGTTGTGACAAAAATGCATGTAAAAAATGTGTGTCTGTGATGGAAAATATGATTTCTGTCACAATTTGTGACGGAACAACGACGAAAGATTTTATCTGAGAGATTTTCGTCACAGTTTGCAACTTTCTTTGTAGTGAAACTTGATTTTAAAATTATAAGTTTTTTTTTTTATAATCTCTTTACCTTATTTATTTTTAATTTTGTTATACATATGACATCATATGTAGCGCCACATCATAGTGGCACCTCATGACAAAATGAATCAAAAAAAATAACGGTGTTAGGGTAGGTACCACTTAGGCTATGTAAACTTTAGATTGAGTACCAAATTGACTAAAATTTCAAATTGAGTACTACTTAGACCATTTGATCAAACTTTAATAACCAAAATGACTCTTATCTCTAAAATCTAGTATGATAATGTTTTATTATAAGCCATCCAGTTAGAAAATCTATCAACAGTTGGAAGGGACACAGACTTTGGTAGTTTTTAGGGGAAATAGCGGATGGCTAACCCCAACTATTCGCATTTGGCACTTAACTACCTTCAGCAAAATTAACTTCGGCATAACTACCCTGAAGTTCCCACAACCCATTCCGTCAGTTATATTTAACGGAAATTGACACTTCATTCTAAAATGACTAAACTGCCCCTTGCAACATCAAAACCCTAAACATTAGCTTCCACACATCACATTTACAGCAGCCACCTCCTTTCTCTCTCTTCTCCATCTTGAGCACCATCTCCTAGATTTCGGCAACTCTTCCAAATCCGGCAGCCACCGCAAGCCAACCTCCTCCTCCATCAACGAAGCCAACATTGCTCCCACTGCACGCCACATTCACTGACACCATACGCTGCCACTACTGCCACCATACGCCGATATTGTTGTTCCCCACATTTTCGACATCTCTCGATCGTGCTTGGATGAAGCTCAACTCAGATCTTCGTCATCAGCATTCACTAATCGTTCTTGGTGTGAACAACAACGAATAACCACCATGCTCAATCAAAGCTGTGAGTTGGGGAATTTTTTGTTTCTCTGATTTGGTTAAAATTTCAAATCTACTTGGATTTTGTTCCTTTTTTCCGATCTGTGTTGTATCTTTAAATTGTACAGTAGTGATTAAAGTTTGTTTATTATAATTTGTTCATGATTGTAATATGTGAGAATTCGAATTCGAGTTTGCTTTTTGTTTGAATTTGTTCATGTCTAGAATTTTTTTTATTGAAATTTTTGTTCTTTGAATATGAAATTGTTCTTGTTTTCTGGTCTAAATTTGTTCTTGTTTTTTGGTTTGATTTTGTTCATGATTTTTCAAAAAAAAAAAAAGAACAATTTTGGTATGATCTTGTTCTAGAAATCAGTTTGTAGAGATTCAATTTTGTAGAGAAATCAGAGATTATTTTTCTAATGTTGTTTTCCGCCGGCAAGCAGGCATGAAAGTATTTTTTTTTAATTCTAGAATCCAGTGACCGGAATCTTCAACTATTGAGTTTTCCGGTTGCCGGATTGTCCAAATGTTCAAACTGAGTGATAGTGTTGGGAAAGAAGGGTAGTTTGGGGATTTTATAAATGTTTTGATCATGTGCACTGCCCATGATCACTTGAATGAAAATATCCGTCATACTTAGCTAACGGAATGAATTTTGGGATGGTATAGGGTAGTGATGCGTTAAAAAAATAGTTTGGGGTAGTTAAGCGCCAAACATGTATAGTTTGAGGTAGTGATCCGTAATTTCGATTCTCTCTTTCAGAGAACTTGTTGTACTATATATTTTGATGTGACACTATTTTTCAGAAGATTAAACATCAAATTGCTGACGTGGTGAAATGTTACAGGTCAAGATCACAAAACAGTTGCTCTCTTTCTGGATGAAGATGTAGCTGATTATATCTCCCCCAATTTCCATTTTGTCACAGTAATTTGGGATTTTAGGGTTTAAAGAAGAAAAATTAGATCGACCGAGCAATTGGTAACTGTAGTAACCAGAAAGAAATGGAAATGGGTGATGCAGCGCAATCGGATCGGGCTTCTCTGGAGAAGAGACCCGGAATCTTCATCGTCGGATCCTCCAACGTTGGAAAGCGGACCCTCGTTTCTCGTAAGTCTCTCTCTTCCTATATTGATCTATGTAGCTACAATTTGATCTAATCAAGCTGATGCCTTTTACTTATCAATGTTGATTTTGAGTTTCTGGATTCAATTTTCATCATGAACTTAATTTATCAGCAAATTATCTGATTTGGGTTTGATGCTAGCTAGATTGAAATGTTAAGTGATAAGAAAGTGGATTGATTTTGGACCAATGAATTTTTGTTTAGGAAAATTCACTTCAGTACTATGTAATAAGAGCTTGGTGCAAGCAAAAATTGAATTTTGATGTTGTTTATGATGAATAAGAGAAGCAGCTTGTGAACACAGTACCAGATGATCCCTTGTACCTTCTCTGCTTTACTAGGTTATTTTGTTTGTTTAGTGAATGTTGTCTTTTGTAGCTTTATGGTGCTTGTTGTGCTTCAGTTGTAGTGTCAATTGCCATGTTCTCAACTATTTGATTACTTACGTTATATGACCTTTTTGTTGTTATAGGATTACTCTCTGTGGAATTTGATGATGATTCTGACTCGTCATCTGAACTACTTGTCCAGGGGTAAGCTATTATATATTGTTGAAACAGATTGAAACTAACTGTGCATTGTTTTCAAATATGTGCTTATAATTGTAATGGTTCTTATCAACTAGGTGGACTATTAACACTAAGTACTACTCTGCTGATGTTTCTGTATGGATGGGTCATCTTAATGATGGGCTTTCCATTGAGGCCCTTCCAATGTATAACCAGCTTGCTGCATTAGTGATGGTATTCGACATGAACGATGTGAGTCTCAACCATTTACTTTTCTACCATTTTCGTTTGTGTGCCTGTCCCCATAAATTCTTGGATTTTTCCTATATGAAATTTAATGCCATAACTCTTTTTTGTATTATTATTGTAATTTTTGTAAAAGAATGATTTGAATCTCAATGTTGTAGCCTAGCCGACCCCAGTAGTGTTTGAAATTGGCTTAGTTGTGTTTTGTTGTTTTGTCGCGTCATAAGAACTGCGTGTGTAGGCCTTCCAGCCAGAATATGATGTCTTTGTTTTTGTGCCATTATTTGCAGCTGACATCTCTTGCAGTGCTTAAGGATTGGGTTTCCCACACTGACATTCAGAACTTCGATATTCTATTATGCATTGGGAACAAGGTGGACCTTGTTTCTAATCATCCTGTTCATGCTGAATATAGAAGACGCTTGCTGAAATCTGACAGCGACTCTGCCGATCCTTATCAAGATTTAGCTGATTATGGAATTTCAGAAACTGAGGGAAGTACTTTATTGGGGGATGTAGAGCCATCAATGGAGATTCGGAGGTCTTGTTTAGAATGGTGCAGTGACCTTAACATTGAATACATTGAAGCATGTGCTTCCAGCCCTGAAATTGACAAATGTAAATTCCTTGTTTGCCGGAAGCGTCAGTTAGTGGGTTTCTTACAAACATATGGGTATTCATAGTATGCATCAAAATGAATGCCAAACCAGTTCATATGCACACATTTTGTAAATCTAGGCTTGAAGTGTATGCCTTGTTACGTTCTTCTCTAACTGTCTCAATTTTTGTCGAAATAGGTTTGTCAGTTGATGGTGATTCTCAAGGACTTGAACGTCTTTATGGTGCTCTTTCTGCTCATATGTGGCCTGGAATGATTCTGAAATCTGGCGATAAAATAACAGAGCCTTCATTACCTGAAAATGAAGGTTTGATGCACATAATTTATTGATTTCATATTTTGTATTTGTTAATCACTCAAAAGAGTGCTGAATGCTTTTTCATTATCTATGCTCAGAGTTATCAGAGGAGGATTCTGATTTTGAATTCGAGTATGAAATTTTATCGGCCGGTTCAGCTGAACCTTGGGCTGACACAGAAGAGGAATGGATTTCTGCGAGTAGTTACAGTGCAGGCCCATCCACAAGTGGGGCAGATGCTCAGAATACTTTGGGTTTGGAAAGTGATAAGGACAATGGAATCATATTCAATAAAGGAGATGTCCAGTCATTATCATCATCGACTGCCTTGCAGGATGAAACTATTAAGGAAGCAGTACCCGAGGTAAAATCTGAAAATGCCACAGATATAGATGAGGGTAAACATTTCGAGTTTGAGGATCTGGAACAGCTGATGTCTGAGATTGGGAACATGCGCAGTAACTTGAGACTGATGCCTGATTTTCAAAGAAGAGAAATGGCTGCAAAGCTGGCCTTGAAAATGGCTACAATGTTTGGGGGAAGCAGTGAGGATGAAGCGGAGATGTGATTGATTAAGGTACTAATAGTATTTAGAATAAGTGTCTTGGGATGGTGCTATTAGCCCTTGAACTCAGTTCGACTTTTCAACGAGACGACGCAAGGAATGTAATGAGCAGTCTCAATCACAGGGACTTAATGGAAGTTTTTGGTTCCTTTTGCTTTTGGCTCCTCCTTTACAAGATTCTTTTGCTGGTTGATGTTATTGAGGTACCTAAACCTGCTTTCTTTTCCCTTCTTTATCGTATGAATCGTGAATTTTGTCTTCATCAAGTATGTTTGAAATATTCTGTTAGTCATATGAAAGTTAAATCCGGTGTCCTTTGGGAAGACGGATAGGATATGTTGTAATTGAAATATATAAAAGGTGGATGGTTAGTTTATTGAATTTCCTATGAACTGTTGCTTTGGCTACGGAAAATTATTCTTGTTAGGTTGTATTGCAGCAAAAGGTTCAGAATTCTCAGTTTCTTGTGGGTAAGATTCTTGTGAAGATAAGAGAGAGACTTCAATTTGATGACTAATAATTATTGATTAATGCATGTAATGAGCTGTTATAGAAATGGAATAAATAGCTAGGAATTTGGATGATGTGACTTGTAGTTTTGGGTTTATACATACAAATGAAAGCTTAACTTAGGATGTTTGAGCCCATCAATCATAATAACTAGAGAAGGTATACAAAATATCTGTTTGCTACTTTCTCATTTGTAGATATTAACAGATATTCAGTACTCAACCACTAAGGGTGGTACAGTTGGTTAATTCATCTGTGTGAGTGGGAGGTCTCAGTATCAATCATCACTCAAAACATCCTTGGTGGTGGTGGTGTAAGAGAGCACTTTGATGCGGTAAGGTGCCAAAAACTCTAGGCTAGGGTTAAGAAACAGTCTCTTCCTGAACACGGCTGTTGCTTATAAAAAAAAAAGAATATTCAGGACTCTCTGGGCTTAGCTGTATTCAAAAACAACACCAATTGATATTATGTAATCATCTTTATGTTCAGTAAAATATAGATCATTTTGATAGATTATATTTTGTTATATTAACATGTGAAATGTTGGATTTATGCAAATGAAGCCAAACAGATTTGTCGATGAGGTCATCTAAATTTGGTTGGTTATACTAATTTAAATTACTCAGTTAATATATAACGTGCATTATTAAACTATCTATGAGAGCAAATACAATGATTGATGTTATTAAATACATAATGTATGTTTTGGTCGTTTTAACCATTGATGCATACACAAAACTTAATACTACTTTTTTAACAACTCTTTTACAAATTTTCAGTAGTGTCACCGAACATTGTCGTAATTGGTTTGTTGCTTGTTCATGTATCATATGCTCCAACAAAGTCTAATCATGCCCATATAATTGTGTAATGTGTAATGCCATTGCCACCCTATCCTATGTATGGCCCGTTTCAAATTATTTAATGTAAAAGGAAGATTGGCATCTCATGACAACAACGGACAAAGCACGTGATATTATTTATTTTCAGTCAATATTTATCTTTTTAACTTTTTTTCATTTTCAAAATAAGTAAACTTATTTTTATTTGGAATAAAATTAATACTCATTTCGTCTCAAAATGAGTGTTTTGTTTATATTTTTTACAAAAATTAAGAATTACTAAATAATTTAGTGTGTTATCAATATTACCCTCACTTTTCCATCTACATCCTATGTACAAATCTGCACAAGTGCATAAGTGAATGAGTAATATGAGAAAAACAATAATATAATAACCTAAAAATAGAAATAAGACACTCATTTTGGGACAAATTTTTTTGACAAGCAGGACACTCATTTTAGGACGGAGGGAGTAATTAATTAGTTGTTACTCCCTTCGTTTCAAAATGAGTGTCTTGTTTTTCTTGCATTTTTGTCTTAAAATGAGTGTCTTATTTCGTTTTTTAGTTAGTTAGTTATACATGAATTGTCAATAATATCCTTATAAAACATTAGTTAGGATCTCTCAACAAGTGATCATGAAGATACAATAGTAAACATACTACACTATCTAACTTCTCCTCAAAATAAAAAAGATAACACTCATTTTGGGACGGATAGAGTATAACATATTGAATTTTATATTCTTACACATGGCTTGCGGTAAATTTTAAAGACATTAACTAACTAATTATAAAAATACTTTAGAGTTAACCCAGTGGGTTGGGTTGGTGGTTCAACACCTAATCCCTTAAGAATGAGGTCTGGGGTTCGATTCCCGCTCATGTGAAAGGAAAAAACTCATGGGTCAGCCAGCTACAGCTTAGTGCTCTGACAGTTGGGACTACGAATGGAGATTAGTGTGGGTATGGTCACATGGCTTGAAGGTGTCAATTGCGTGAGTGTGTGCATATATATATATATATATATATATATATGTCAGTTGAATTGAAATTTTTTTGGGTACATGAATCCAGTCTCTTCCTATTACCAAAAGCAAAAAGCTTAAAGTGACATATGTTCTCTTCAATTTTACTATAAACAAATGCACAAATAAAATAAAAAGAACATAGCAAGATACTTTGATTTTTATTTTTAATTTTTAATGCAAGATAGTTTGATTAAATTTATGGGTAAAAGTTCAAATTTGGCGGAGAGAAAATGAATATGAAGCTTTTGGGGTTTACGTGGATTAACACTTGAAGATCTAATTGTTGGATGAAATCAAAATAAAACCAATCCAAATTCAACCCTTTTTTAATTATAGTATTATTTCAAAAAACGAGCACATTATGTGAATGCCGAAATTGAGACCACTTGCATTACAATACCGACCAAGCCGAAACTCACACCCACTATAACACTCTTTAAGGCGCCACCATTCACACTCGATTGTTATCCAAAACTTATATTATACAAGACATGAATTTTTTTTAGGGAAATAATCATATATTATTATTAAAAATCAAACACAAACTTACATCAGTAACAGTAACTCCACAAAACAGACAAAGAAATAGAACATCGACATAATGCCGACCACCTAAATCGCTGAACTAACATCCCAAGCACATAAATGGGACCAAAAACAACCTTACATCAAACATACACCCTAGCCCTAATCCGAGACTCGAGTTTGCCGACATAATCTAACCTACACCACCTATACTAGACATGAATTGGTTGATAACAAGCAATCCTTTTATATACATCAATTAGAATAGTTACTAAACACACCTATTGATCAAATAGTTTGAAAATTCGAATTTGGTAAACATACCATAAATATAAGACGCCGATTGAAACGATCATATAAACCCAACAGAAAACAAGCAACAAGAGAAAATTAAACGAGAGCAAAACATAAACTAAAAATGCAAGTAAAAGAAAAGAAAGTATAACAAAATGGAAAGAGGTCAGAGTAATAAACCATGTTTGGTAGCTTTCAATTATGGATTTTTTTTTATTTTTATCGACAATAGGTACTTTAGTATTCAAGTAAAAGTTACAAGATACAAAGCACAACGAGGTCTCAGACATAAAAGAAAAACAGTGAAGAATCCCAAAAGACTATGATAATGAAAAATCCTAAACAATCCATACAAACTAAAAAAGTGAAGACCATATATATGCTCGGAGAGCGTGAAATGATATTCTTGAGAGGTGAGTGAAGTAAATGCAGTACTCCATTGATTTTCTTGGGAGGTGAGTAAAGTAAATATGAGACTCCATTGGGTCTTGTAAGCACCTGCAACAAGAAAGTTAATTCTCTTGGAAAGTGAGTGGAACAATAAAGGGCCCCCACTGGGGTTTATGAGCACGCGCACAAGAAAAACCGGGTCATATAGAAACCGAAGTGGTGGGCGGCGGCTGGCTGATTGGTGCCGAAAAAACCCCGGCAGTTGAGCGAAAGCTCCGGCGAGATTACACTTATTAAAAGTGGTAATCTCACAAATCAATGAGCTAGTCTAAGATTCCTAATTAATAATGGACCATTTAGTTTATAAGACACTACTCTAAGGTAATATACACTACAAATACTTTAAAAGACATTTGAAATGTCCAACAACAAATTTTGCAAAGTAACCCCGTTGTTATGACCTTGAGGTCTTTGGAGGACGTCCGAGTAGGAGGGGGTTGTAAGCTTTGCATTCCATCTCCTGGAGTTTTGTCGGTCCTTCTTTCTTGACAATTCTTCTCAAGTGTTTAAGGAGGATTTATGGGATTTGGCACATATCCCCTGGGCCACGATATGATTGTAGGCATTCACAACATTTATTTTCTGAAGTGTTAGGCCTCTTGTTTGTGAATGTGCTATAGAATAGCATAGACATGAGTCCGTCTAGGAGCATGGTTATCACCATCTCGTCAATGACAAAATGTTCACTCGTACGTAATCTTTCGAAACCTTTGTACAAAGCGGGCTAAGACTCACTCTGCCCTTTGCTTTACGATAATGAACTGCGTTTGGCGTTTGACGGTCTTGCCTACAAGGAAATGTGCTTAAGGAGAGCATATCTTGAAAGTGGGCTCAAAAAGTAATGATTTGGTTGGAAGGTTTTGGAATCATATCTAAGGCATGTTTATGATTGCATTCGCAACTCAAAACTCGTTTCAAAATAACAATTCTTAAATCGTTTTTTCAAATTTTATGATTTTTTAACTGGTATATTTGTATTTAACATTCAACCTCTAAAATTCTAAAATCCAAATGATAAATTTCAAATAAAATAAATTCAGTTCTTATCCGACTTTTACTCGTTTCTAGTTGTATCCAAATTTGGAGGAGAATTCCTTAAAACTATATTCTATCAAAGTTTAAATTGATCATAAGAAAATTGTTGCACATCTTAAACAATGACAGTGTTGTAATCTATACATACAATGTGAGACCCAAAGATGAGAATGAGATCAAGGCAAGAAAGGATTGCTATTATTATTGTTATTGCAATGAC
>JAYMTA010006685.1:0-10186 GCA_036897625.1 Pelargonium cotyledonis
TTCATGTCATTTTTGTAAAAAAAATATTAAAAATATGATTGTGTCTTAAAAAATTAAATTTTAATTATTTATATAACAATTCGAGATTTTCAATTATGCATTCATAATAAAAATACAAAAAAATAGACAAATATGAAAAAAAAATCATAACTTTGTATTTTGATTTTTAATTTTGATCACCTTTTAAATATTCTTATGAATTTGTCACAAACAACGTTGTTATTTAGATAAAAAGATTCACCCAAAAAAATATTGTTAATGTCTTATACAGTCAATTTGATACTATACACGACTTATCAACACTTTTTACCAAACAATTCAAGTGCTTATCAAAACTTTCTTACCAAACACATAACAACTTATTCTTAAAAAGACTCGGAGCACATTAATGCTCATAAGCTCTACATACTTATCAGTTATTTTTGAGAAGCTAATCCAAACACCCTCTAATTCGCTATGTGGAGAACCAAGTTAGCTAAAAGGTTACGTTGATGGTTGAAGATCCAACTTACTTTTACACTCTAACATGCCCCTCACACACAAACTCATTATCGCTTTCCACGTGTTCCATGCATAGGCCTTCTTCTAGTCTTGTGCAGGAATTCTTACAAAATTTTAAATCATTAGGGTGGCAGTAGGACTCGAACTTTTGACCCCTTGGTCAATTTGACTCTTATACCATGTACAGAATATGAAAGGCCATCTTTAATAAGAAGATGCCCTTTATATAGGGCATAACAAGAATTAACTCAAAATTAAATAGAGGGGAATGGTTTTGCCTCCCTTAGACTATCTCCAAATTTAGGTTCAGCCCCTGAGTACGATTCTTGCTTGTTTTGGTTCTCAAATTACTAATTTTTTTTTAATTCTCCCCTGTAACTAGTAACCAACCGCCACGTTAGCTAACTTGCTTACATCAGCCTGCCACAATGGATTTTTATTTTTTATTTTTTATTTTTTTGCATTGTGAAACAAATAAACTCCGACCCTTTGTACTGTAATCATCAACACCCTAGGATGGAAAGCTTGAAAATTTGGATTGAGAATATATAAAATAGTATGAGGAGCTAATTAAGCAAATAACCTAATTAGGGGCTGAGCCTAAAATTGAAGCAATTACATGGGAGGTAAAACCATTTAACACTTAAATAGGAAATAGTTTAGGCTGTAGAGAATGTGAAAGACTAGTTAATATTAAAGTAGAATAGAAGCTCTTTATATAGAGCATAACAAGAGTTGACTCAAAATTTAGTAGATAATAGCCTAGGTTATGACTTAAACTATGGAATTTGTGGAGAATATGAAAGGCTATTGTTAATATTGACGTAGAATAGAAGCCATTTATTTAAGTCATTACAAGACTAGACTTAAAATTAAATAGGGATTAGCCAGGGTTAAAGCTTAATTAATAAAGCTAAATGATCTAATCGAAATAAGGCACATGTAAACAAATCTCATATTATGGGATTCTAAAAAATCTAAAGAACCACCCTCAAACTCAAAATGTCACTAAATCTACACTTGAATTTGTGAAAAAACACTAGAAAATGTGAAAAGAAAAAATATACAAGAGAAGTCAATGACTTGTGCCAAATCTGATGAAAAAGGGCATTGATGCGAGTCTATTGAAGTTTATTGATGCCACCACAGGGGATGACTGATTGTAGCCATTTCTAATCACCAAAGAGTGGTTGTATTATGAACAAAAAAAAAAAAAAAAAAAAAAAAAAGGTTCTTGATTGAACAGACCTCAAACCAATGTTGACAGTTGACAGCTTATACACCAGAAGACACGACAAGTCTCAATGTGAAGAGATGTCCACATTTGCATGCCTTCTAGAGAAGGAAAAAAAAACTATATAAAAAGCATTGAAAGAGATCCCAACACTACCATAAGGAAATGGTGTTTTGTAGCAGTATACTATTGAGAGCTCTTCTAGAACAAGAAGGCTCTTTATATATATATACAGAAAAGTGCCGAAATCCTTTCTTGCAACGGCCTAAGGAAACCTTTCAAGAGGTATATATACAAGCTTGAACAAGGAACCAATAGTGTTCAAGAAAGAGACTTTGCCTCTTATCCCTAGCCTAGGGCTTTTGGCACCTTACCGCACCAAAGTGGTCTCTTACACCACCACCACCAAGAATGTGTTGCGTGGGGATCTATCCTGAGACCTCTTCCCACTCACACAGCTGGATTAACCAACTATGCCACCCTTAGTGGTTATAAGAAGGCTCTCTTACCATGTAAAGGATCAAATCAACCAAAAGATTAAACTGACAAATGAAGTCCCAACTGACCTATTCTCAACGGTTTCTTTGAAAAATTTCTCAACCTCGTCCACATTATGAGCAATAAATGACCAGCAAGGTTCACCTGTATGAACCCAAAAAGTAAGATGTCTACTCCACAGAATATTTCATACATACATACAAAAAATAAAAAAAATAAAAAATATATTATAAGAAAGGAACTATAACTTAAGTACATAAACAGACAAAATATATTTATAAGGTAAGGGGGATATATCTATATGAAGACTGAGCCACTCCGATATAATCCTCACCAAAATGGACAACTTGATATCGGCATGGGATTTAGTTCTAGACTTCTTTCTAATCTTCAAGTTTGCCAAAATCATTTGAGGGACAAATGCAACATTTTGGGGAGGTGAAGTGTATATGGTTCTCTGAAGGCTGGGTAAAGGGTACTTCAGGGTTAGGTAGTTCCTCATTTAAATCTTTGGTTTGAGAATAATAGATCTTTGTCCAGAGGCAGAATCGTAAACTTTTGGGTAATTGAATTGCAGAATTCTTTTTCACCCAGAGGTTCATAAATACTTCTCTTAATAGAAACAAAAAAAGAACATCAAGCACATTCATTACCGGAAGGACGTCGACTATTAAGACCACCGTCAGGTATTAAGATGTCTAGCCGACCCTTCAAAGGTTTCACAATTTTCTGGAGAAGCTCATGTCGTTCCTTTAAGCTTTGGTGAATGACACTAGTATCTCCCACATAAAGAATATCAAATGCAACATCTAGATATCATATCAAGGTAAATAAAATAAACTTGGACTATCTGTTTGCATATTTGGTTACCGAAACCAAACCAAAGCACCTGAAAAGGTGGTTGTGAGACTCAACCTTAACTGAAACCAGTGACTAAAAGGATACAGCATAACTGCAAGAAGGAAATATGCAATTCTAATCAATTCAAATTATACCAATATGATTACTTAACAGTAACAATAAAGTTTGGCAACAAAACCTGTCGGTCACTTTCAAGCCCATACTTTGCAGCTTTGGCTGCAAACAGTAAAGACATTCAATAAATGACAATAGTGAACATGCACAAACAGGCAAATGAATAAAACTCTTAAAATGAAAAACTATTAAAACAAAATGGGATAGACACCTATTTCTTGATTTGAGCCAAACTCAGCAAAGCGGTTCAGAGATGTGTCCCACACCAGCATTTCACCGTCAAGTATACACCTATTGAACAGTGGAAATAGGAAAGAAATACAAAGTGAGTGTGTGTACCTTTTATATCTAGTCTGGCAATTTTAGATGGGGAACATATGAAAGGGAGTTGACAAAGGGAGACTTAAGAAATGACCTAGAGCCGATCCTTGACGCCTACAAATCACTAATTAAATTGATATATTTAAGATGAACCCCTATCCTATCTAGTACTCACCATAAACTGTCTCTAGGAACCTTGTCACAAGTCTCTATAGGTCAAGTAGAGTCAAGGCAAGACCTTGACTAAACCTCTATTGAATTCAGCAAAATGAAGTGCGATGAATAAAAATTAGGTTATATAGTCTGAAATTAGGAACACTAATTATGGGATTCTTTGTTATGAATTATATATTGCATCAAAACTGAAAAGCGATGCAATTTGCCAAATTTTTTATTTATAAAAACACCAACGCCATTTGTTAGGGGACACATTTATTTATTTTAATTGTAAACTATATTTCATCTATATTAAATGGTTTTGAATTATATTAAAAATGAAAATAATATAGGAAGTTTAGGTCAATTTGGTGGTTAAACTTTGAGCCGAACTAAACTTTTAAAACTCACAAATGAGTGATTGAACATTTCAAAAATTAAACAAACTAGTGGCTATCACTAGATTCGATAACTGCTGATGTGGCGCCCTTGACCAGCATTGACTGATTTTGGCCGGTTAGTTTTTCTTTTCTTTTTACAAAAACTACTGAAAAATTTAGTAACTTTGTGCTTTCAGGTTCATTTTAAACAAATAAATTAACTTCATGCATTTTTTTAGAGGAACACGTATTAGTTTAATTTTTAGAAAAATGGAGACTCTTGGACAAAATTGGATGAAAAAAACATATTTACACTTGAATTTCATTTTTTTGAAAAATAATCTTAGTTATTTTGAGCTAAAATGTGTACAAAAAAATTCAAATTGTACATAAGCATCCATTTTTCTAAATTTTAAACTAATAATAGTGTTCCTCTAAAATATGCATTAAATAATTAAAAAAATCTCTAAATCGGACATATGAGCACTAAGTTATAAAAAATATAATAATAAAAAAATTAAAAAAAAACTGACCGGTCAAAGTCATTACTAGACAATAGCGCCACATAAATAATTTAGGGCAAATTGCACCTAACCCCTATGGGGTTACCACTCTTTGCAAATAACCAACCAAAATACCAACTTTTGCAAATAACCCACCAATACTTGCCAAAAAATGTTTCTGTTATAACTCTGTTAGTTTAAAACTGAAAAGACTAAACTACCCTTATAATTTACCTGCCAAACAAACCCTTAGTGAGAAAAAAATTTAAAAAAAGCCACTATTATTTTACTTGAAAATTCAGCCACCACTTGGATTTTGGGCTCAAAAGTTCGGACAACAAATTGACCTAATGTCCTTAATTCTTTTAAAATTAAAAATACTAGGAAATAGATTGGTTGAATGCCCCATGTTTCCAAGCATGAAAACCCACCTAACCACTTTCCTTCTTACTTTTCTCTCTTCCAAAGCAATGCTTTCTTCACCATCAAAGATTTTCTTCTCATTTCTGCCAGAAAAAATGGTAGAACAGCTCACCTGTCCTGCTTCCTTTTTTTTTAGTAAAGGCACACGTGAACAGTGCAAATCAGTTCTGGATTCGCGAATCTGGCACGACTGCGGATTGGCACCTCTGTCTAACGTGTTGGTGTAACAAAGCTATGATCATGGGATTGTGTTATGAAATTAGTCTAACTGGAATGTTTATGAATAGGGCGTAGAACTGTTGTGAATATATGATCAAATTCTCTTCTACACTTCTATTGTTCGACATGCTCTACAATTTTCCATATGCCCTATCAAAAGGAAGATAACTTCTATAGTAGATCTACCTGACATAAAACCAAATCAGTTATCTTGTTGGGATATGCAGGAAGAGAAAAATGAATTTCAAATATTAGGATAAAATAAGTTGATTATATCTAGCTACTATTTACCCCATTACTCACTTGTCATAATTGCAATCTTCTCCGAACTCTCTCTCCCTTGCATGACTTTTCATACAGAATATGTGATGCCCATAGTTTCATTACCTTCCTATTTCTTGAACGAAATAAAATTGTGGGCCCAGAAGAAAATGATAGTTCAATCTCACTCCTTTTCCATTCTTCCCTCTCTCATTAAGGTGAAATGGATAATACACTATCCTTCAAATTTCCTTCTATTTACCCCCACTTTTCCACCATTTCCCTCAACCTAGACAAAATAGAAGATTGTATATGCTACATCATCCCATTCAAATGGCATTGATATACCATAAATTTGCTGAGTAATTCTTGTTGTAAATAACATAGTTGTAAAATAAAAAGGCAGCACGAAATTTTACCTATCAGCCACAATATTCTGCGTAATTACAAGTGACATTGCAGGTTCGTATTCAGAGTGGTCAAAAAAGTTCCTGTATCAATGAGGTTATTAATTATACCAAACAAGATTATATCAGAAAGATCTAACAAAGTCTAAATATTTGTGCTCGTCAAACTATGAGGATCAATGAGCAAACTTTTAAAGAGTTATTTTAGATAAAACATCTTTCCTATGAATACTTGAAATTCAACAATTGCTGCAAACAAATCATACTTCAAACTTAGAATTTGGAAGGAAATCAATCAAAGTAACACCATCTCAAAGGTATCAATTTTAAGGAATCAAATAATAGAAAGTTGAACAAAATAGATCCTGATCTGTGCTCTTACCTTGAAAAAAAGTGTATCTCAGAACCATTCTTGTGGATTTGGATGCGGTCACCATCAAATTTGCATTCGACAACCACTTCTTTGCCATGAAGCTATATGAATGATAGAAAAAGAAGAAATGAATTACAGGACAAATGATATAAAGATAAATGACTTGATCAAAATGTCTAAAAAAGAAGCTATCTACTATAACTCGGATTAAATATCAACTACAATTATTTTTATAAAGTTCACACGGATATGAATCTAGCAGATGATTTCAGATTGCATATCACAGTAGTTGACAGATATGAATAAAAATGTGAGACTGCTAAAAAAATTAGACAAAACACAAACCTTTTTCCAAGCAGCAGTTGCATTAGCAACTCTCATAGCAAGTTGAGGGCGCACAGCTTTTCCAACTTCAATGTCCTTGAGAAAATGACGCATAAAGAAGTTAAAATGTGAACGACATTCACATAATGCTCTAATCAAGAAGCCCAGAGACACAAATATTACTTATCCCTGGATTGGTGAGTTCATACAGTGAGCACTGATCACTGACTTACATGTTTATTAAAATAAATAGCAACGGGTGATTCTATCACTTAACCACAGCTTGTCACAGAAATCAGAATAAGGCTTCTCCATAATCACAACAGTAATTTTCAACATCTTTCAACAGATCTAAAGAGATGTAAACTATACAACAAAAATCCAGCACAACACTTAGTGTACACAGGCCAACATATAATAACAAATGATTCTGCAGTAAAGTCAACAATATGTGATCACTGTTCTTAAATCTACTCAAAAAAACGGTCACCCTTCTTCAATTCATAAAATAATTTATAAGCAATTACAAATATTATCCTTTAGACACACACCAAGCCCTTGTAACCTCTAGGTTGAGGTAATAGCATGTATTCTTCACAACTGAGTGACTGAGTGACATACAATGATGACTCAATGTCCTGAAAGTACTATGGAAGATATACTGATATTATATTGTGCATAATACATATCCAATCGAATTCAGAAAGTTGCATCAGTTTTTGTAAAGCACCTGACGCTTATGCCGTTGCCTTCGATCACTCAGCTTCTCACAAACCAATTTTAAGTCACATGTAACATTAAATAAGTCTTCAGCATCTGGATGGAATTCATGAAATACACTCTTTTCACTCATTCCCAACTTCAGGTCTACAACAAAATTAACAACTATAGTCAAATTTTGTCCATAACAAACATAGATTCTGAATCTGGAATTATTAATGCAGACAGAACCTTTAAGAATTATCATGACGATCCACTTCATTTCCTGAGAATTTGTCTTCTTGATCAGAGTAGTAAGAACTGAAGTCTTTTCTGCCCTGAGACAACAGTTTCCAAATGAAGAAAAAAAAAAAAAAGCAATACATGAAGGTCTGCAAAACACTTCAGAAGAGCTCTAAATAAAATTATCAACACAGAAAATGTAAGCAATATAACGTATCAAACATAGAGAGAGATGCATGTTTGAGCATGCATATCTTCAACACAGCTGTCGAATCGAGGTTTACACTGAATCGCTAGACCTATTTTATGAACCATGAACCTTATGGTTCATAACTACTTTAAGAATGAGATCCCTCCCCACCCTACCTAATATGATTCGAACCCGCGACCTCTTATAGAGAGAAGTGTGGCACTTGAACTATTGGGGTGGCACCTTAGGGTTGACTGATGAGTTATATATAACTAGAAAGATATTTGTAATACCTTCGAATTATATACATACCAACTTTTTTTGCATAATACATTAAAAAAATAACTTTTTGGAAATTTAAAAAAAAAAAACGAAAAACAAAAAAACAAGAAGCATTATAGAAGACAACGACTATGCATGATTGTATGACATGTGACTTTTGATATTATTAAAGAGTTTAAAGCCAAAATTTAAGATATCTAGACCCCTGCAGTCTTATAGGAATTGAACTCTTACAACAAATAAGGAAATAATAGGTTGAGATTGTTCGACCTCATATTACATATAAGTCACAGGATGCATAAAAAATTATCATCTAGCAAATGGTTGGAAAGCAAAAGAATCGTGATTCAAGTGGTTCAAATAGCCTGAATCATGATTCAGTGCATCATTCTATTCAATAATGGTTCACCCTCTGATCCGAACCATTTGAAAGTTGAATTGAATCAAACTTAGGTTCAAATTGTAAGTTTAGTGCAATTACAATTTACAACAGCCATGATCTTCAACTGATATGTTTTAGAGAAATAAATTGTAACACTTAAGCTTCATTTATTAATTTTCTTAATACAACCACATAAAAATGGACTCAATACGTGGACCTTGTATTACCGGAGGCAGCACAATAAATTAACCTCAGAGCATGTTATGCAATCAATCACTTTAAAAGCTTAAGCTTCTGGAAGTACAGTGTCTTTTGTATAATTTCTCATTGTAACTTGATAATCTCAAATAGAAAAAACAAACAAATAATACATGATAATGAGTAAAGAAAAAGAACAATGGCTGTACAAGGATCTGCTGTATCCAATGTCATTTAAATTAATAATGAAACCAGATAATTTGGTGAAGCTTGAAAGGCAAACAGTATACCCATTTTGGCTAACTTCCAGGAATACCATACTACCATAGTGCTAACTTTAATTAGCAATTTCACAAAAACCCCATCAAAGGACATACCTGTTTTCACTTGAAGCCAAACAATCCAGCAAGTCATTCAACTCCTTAATTGTCAGTCCACCAGAAGTCATCCCCTGCCTGCGCTCCAGCACCTATATTACAAAGAGCAATTCAACAACATTAAGAAGCCTGAACTCCAAGAAACTTGAACAGTGGAAGTATATCATCAACAGCTAGGCTCTTCAATCAGTACAAAACATAAATGCCACTCTTTTAAGAGTCAACTTTCTCAGGTAACTACTACATTTGATCAACATGACAAAACCCACGTAATCAAATTTCACCTTCATTCCACTAACCGTCAATATATCCCATCTTGATAAAACAATGTCTCAAACAACCTCCAAAAACCCTACTCTATAGCTTCTTATAAAATCACCTACACTCGAATTTGCAGCAAAATACAATGCGCATGCAATACAAAAATTGTGATCAAAGTCAACACATTAGGGAACTTGCCTCGGCGGCGACGAGGGGAAAATTGCCGGCGTTGACGCCGGTCTTGGCACCGCCCTTGCGCCAATTGATGAGGCGGAGGGCGTCCTGGGAATCGCGAGACATGCCGAGAGCGTCGACGAGGGAGGTGGCGAGAACAGACTCCTTGAGGCCGTAGGAGCCGCGCTCGCGGTCGAGGGACGGGAGGATCAAGCGGACGGCGCTGAAGTAGTCGGTTGGGTGGCAGAAGGTGTCGAGGAACTTGCGCAGCTTGGCTCGCTTCTTGGCGGAGGGCTTGGTTCTCTGAATCCATGTGAGGAGGCTACACAGCACGTTGAATTTGGTCTCTCCGGTGGGAGTTTTGGCGCTCATTGCTGATGATCGGCTACGGACACTCTACGGTTGCACAGACGCAGTGTTGTGCTCTGCAAGTTTTGAAACTGAGACTAAACATTTGAGGTCTCTGAAGTCTAATTCTATTTTGGGATGATTACGAATATCTACCCAACTTAACATTTTTTTAATCTTCCATAATTTATTCCAATTAACTATTTACTACCCTCAAATATGTCAAACATCTTCTCGTCTAAATCACCGTCCAAATTTTCATCCGATGAGTTAAAATGACACAAATACCCTTAAACTAAATAAAAAAAGAAGCCAACAGATCCTTAACTTTAAATTTAATAAAAATAAAAAAGTTGCAGAGCTCCAGCTCCGCCGGAACTCCGTTGTCCTCCGCCGGGACTTGCTTCCTCTCCGGAGCTCGTTGGTCACCGCCGGAAATTCTCGGAGAAGACAGACA
>JAYMTA010006686.1:0-10186 GCA_036897625.1 Pelargonium cotyledonis
ACCAATTCTGTTTCGGATATTGGGTTGTTGGTGGAGGCCAAATGTTGAGCGATGCCTTGCTTTTTGCTGACATATTCGAGGCACGAGAGAGATGCCTGAGACAAAGTTGCCAATTGATACCTGAGTGTCAATACCTCAGAGTCAGATTGAGGTTTGAAAACCTTTTCCAATTTGAGCCAAGCTTGCCGAGATGTGGAGGCGTGCACGATGTAGTTGGTTGCAGATTTGGAGAGAGTTCCACGAAGCCAAGAGCTTATCTTGTCTCTTCCAAATCAGGTAGTCTTGATTGATCGCTTCAGCTGTCTCACCATTGGTGTTCATTGTAGTTGTACGAGGTGGCTTGAGGTTGTCTTCATCAACATATTTTTCCAGATCGTAGGCTTCTAAAGCATCGTGTATGTATGATGCCCAGGTTGGATAATTGAAGCCATCAAGTTTTAGTGCAATAATAGGCAGTGTGGTATTGGAAGAATTGGTAATACCAACTGCTGGTGTCTGTATAAGCGTGAGTCCAGTGTTGGTGCTGAGGGATGAGGAATCAGACATGGCGGTTGTTGATGTAGGCTCTAAAGTATTAGTGCTCTGAATAAATGGTGAATTGTAAGCTCAACCTCAACGTGAGAGAGGAGCAGTCCAGTATTATATATCAAGAGTATTAGAGTTATACAAGGAGATATACAACCAGCAACAGATATCCTATACAAGATCTATCTGTACTTGTGATGATCTGGTAGTGTTACACTGTGAGTAGACTTCTACTATCAACATCGTGGAATAGATTTGTGCAACAGTTTGTGTACATACGTACTTAAGACTCCTGAAACTAGGGGAGGCCACACCCTAACAGGCCGCAAGCTCTTTGTAGGGAGGAGCCCAGCCAATCTACGCCCTAGCCTTGACAAGTGCAGGGACCACCGCCGCCACGGCTCAAAGCCGCAGACCACACCGCACAAATGCAGTATTCCATGCATCCAAAAAAGGATAAAGGAAAATAAATTGGGTTACTACCAACCCAACTGATCCGAGTCAACAAAGCTCACAAAACCGACTCAGCCAATGGGAGAATTCAAGTACAAAGACGGGAAGATGGGTAGGCGCCACAATACTCCAGCGTGGACTCGATAAATCAACTCCACTCGGAGTGAGGGGTAACTGATTGGGCATAAAAAATCAGTCAAAATACAAAGTCAAAATTGGGAAGCAATTTTGGGAACTAGGGCTCGGAGGGCACGTGAGCCGTACGGAGCCAACTTGCTCACTGATTCCTTGAACACTGCTTTGGGCGATCAATTTCAATGTACTTCGTTCGATCATTATGTATAGGATTGTGGCCTATGTTGATTGCAGGTTTGTTGTCGCAGTATAGCTTCAGCGGTTGCACTATATCTTGCCTTATTTCCAGTAATACCCGTTGCTCTTAAAAGACCTCTCAAATATCGTTAGTTGTTGCTCAAAATTAATTCTACCTCTGCATTGTTTCTTGCCACAACACTTTGTTTCTTGATCCAACATGTAACTAGATTACTCCACATGTAGTTACAATATCCTGAAGTTGACTTTCGATTGACAATTGAACCTGCCCAATCTACATAGGTGAATACTTCGATGTTGCAGGTTTGACCTTTTAAAAAAAAAAAATTGTCCTCTTTTTGGCTAGCTCTTCTAGTACTTCAAAACTTTTTGAGTCATGTCTAGGTTCATTTCATGAGTAGTGTGCATGAATTGACTTATTAAGCTCATTGCGAAGGCAATTTCGGGACACGTGTGAGAGATAGATCATTTTCCCACTAACCTATGATATTATGGAATGTCTATCGACAAACTTTGTGTTTCTTTACCCAACCCTTTGTTAGGATCAATCATTGTCTCTATGGGCTTGGTATTTTTCATCCAAGTTTCTTGGAGAAGATCAAGGATGTACTTTCATTAAAACACAAAAATCTATTTCCTATTCCTAACTATCTCCATTCCTTAAAAATACTTGAATTCGCCTTAGTCTTTCACTTCAAAAGCTCTTTGGCCAAACTTCTTTTTAACTAACTGACTTTTTTTCTTATCATCACATGTAACAATGATTTCATTAACATAAACGAATAATATCACAATTTTTCCATGTCTCGAGACTCTGAAGAACATGGTGTAATCCGACTGGTGGAACTATTAAAATCAGGCTCGTGGAGGTTGTGTAAGACTGTAGTGAGATCTTTTCAATCTACACACTTTTGAGTCGAATTTTGCTTCAAATTTATATGGAGTTTTCATGTATACTTCCTCTGCAAGGTATTCGTTAAAAAAAAAAAAAAATTCTTCACATCTAGTTGTTGAAGCTGCCAATCGAGGTTAGTTGCAACTGGATAATTCGGATCATGTTAAGCTTTTCCATTGGTGCAAATGTCTTGGTGTAGCCTATCACGTATGTTTGAGTGAACCCGGCCTTTAGCAACAAGCCTCACCTTATGCCACTCTAATGTCCCGCCTGCATGAAACTTAGGTGTAAACACCCATTTGCATCCTTTTCTCTTTCGGCAGATCTTCCACATTTCAAGTATGATTTTTCTCAAGCGCATTCATATCTTCAAACTCTGCATTCCTCCACTTTGGAAATTTTAGAGCATCTTGTACATTCTTTGGGATCTCCATTCTCCACAGCGAACACATTAGAGGTAAAAGCTAAAAGACTAAATGAAAGATTATTAGAGGACATAAATTTTGACATTGGATATAACAGACGACTAGTACATGATCTTGTGTATTGATGGGGAGCTATTGGAAGATCTAACTTAGTGTGATCGTGATATGTTTTCATAAAATCTGAGTTTTCATTATATTTCTCCTTTGAATTGGAAGCGTGAAAAATGACTTGTTTAAAATAAAATCACATATCTATGAAGATATATAAATTTTTTTTTTGAAGACGGAATGAAAGTATTTATACCCTCTTTGATTTGCTGCATAGCCAATAAAAACACATTTTTTTAGACTTTGGATCACGTTTACTTTTAGTCAGAGTGTGATCGTGAACAAACAGTCAAACACAATGCACTCAAAAAATTTCAAAGTTAGATCCAAGATTGTGAGGTAGCTACGAGGATAAAAATGATTTTATATACTCAACTATTTGTTTAAAATGAAGAATCTTGGTTCACAGTTTATTCATAAGATATGTTGATGTTAAAATAGCTTCGTTCTAGAGTGATTTGGTACATAATTGGTAAAATGTAATGTCTGAAAAATGTTAAGAACGATGTTTCATTTTTCGTTCAACCACACTATTTTATTGCAGTATGTTAATGCAAGAGTTTTGATGAACAATTCCCTTAGATGCAAAGAATCACTTAAAGTTTCTTTAAAAAAAATTGACCATTGTCACTTGGAAAATTTTGAATTTTTTTAAAAAAAAAAAAAAAAAGACTTTTCTACTTCTGATTTTTTTCTTAAGTAGAAACATCCAAATAACATGAGTGTGATAATCAATATATGAAACAAAACCATTTTTTTTGTATACAGTATGTGAGAATGTCCTCAAATGTCACTATGGATAGACGCAAATGTTGAAGAAGATTTGCAAGGGTGAGAAAGAAAAATAGCTCTTTGGTGTTTTTCAAGGAAACACACTTCACATTGAAATTAAAGAGAAATTTTTATTTCAAAATAATTGAGAAGAAAACGTTGCATGTAATGAAAATTAGGATGCCCTAGACAAAAATGTAACATAAATAAATCATTGTCACTGTAGACAAAACATAGACTGAAAAACAAACTAGAAGCAAATTTATTAAGATAAGATCTTCCTCTGAGTAAGTAGAGCCCACTACCGGTCCTACCATTTCCAATCGATCCAGAATTTCACAATGAGAAGAAAGAAATTTAACTTGACAATTGAGATGATAGGTTAACTTTCTAATGGAAATCAAATTGCAAGAAAGTTTATGGACATTAAAAAGAGGTAAGGAAAACGAAATTGTGACGGTTCTTTGGTTGGTTAAGTCAGAGAACGAACCATCAACAATTTTGACTCTTTTGTTGCATGCACATGGTTTGTAGGTTGAAAATAATATGAAACAATTGGTCATATGATCATTTGACCATGAGTCAAAAACCTAAGAAATATGATTGATACATAAAAAGTAGAAAGGATGATTATTACCAGTTTGGACTAATAAACAAGAGGGATTTGATTGATTTAGTGTGAAATTTAAAAGTTGGTATGCTCCTTTGTGAAGGAAAGTGATCATCTATTAAGTCGTGACTCTTGAGAAGCATCAGACTCGATCTGTAGAACATGTTTTTGGAAAGATCATTGATTGATTTTTCGATCCCTTGTGGCTTCAAACTTGTTTTCCACGCCCGTCGATGAAAAGTTTCAACGGTCGCGAGACCATTCAAGATAGTTTCGGCCGGTCATTTTGTGGAAAAATAGTTGGAGGGATTCAAAGTATGGTTTTGTAGGGTTTGCAGATGAAACTTCAGACTCTATGAGCCATAGTCGAGAGAAAAAAGAAAGGGCATGTTTGGTAGGTTTTGCTAGAATTTTATGGAGAGAGTTTATAGAGCTCTTATACCATATCATAAAATTCTATTTACTTTGTCAAAATAATTTGTTTATAAGGAAGCCTAACTATAGTCTTTTCACAAGAGACTATAGTTACAATAATCTAAATTCTTACTAAACTAGGACTAAATTTTACCAAGTATTATCCACTTATATGCCTCTTTAATCAGTAAAACATGAAATCTAAAAGGTGGCCTCCCAAGGGGTTCGAATTCGGTACCGAGAATGCCAAAAAAATAAGTACAGATGAGTCGAATTAGGGTAGGAAACTCATGTATGAGGCTGATTTTGATCATAAGTAGAGTAGGAGTAACAAAATCATTTGAGCTAAATTGGTTTAATTAGGGGCAAAATAGTCTAATTAAATTAATATGTAAGTAATTTGGCTTGTTTGGTGGTCGGATTGGCCGAACCAAGTCAATTATGGCTCGACCGTGCAGTCTGACCGGTGTTAGACAAAACTAGGCATACATGGTCATGATCTTGTGCTTCACTGACTAGGCGGAGGTTGGTTCCCTTTCCATATGGCGCTGAAAGAGTGGCGTATGAGTGGGGTTATATCAATTTTGGGCAAGTTTTTTATGAGCTCGGACTTGGGTTAAGTCCAAATAAGTCCATATGGTCACTTGAGTCCACCTAGTGATCCATTTGGCCTAAAGGATGCGATCATATGCGACGAGCTCTTGGAAGAGAAGGTGGACCTGCTGGATGGCATGATTTGGCAGCGATCTAGTACAGACGACACTACGATGAGCTTAAGCACCCAAGTTGGGCTGATTCCATACGATGACTCGTCTGAGTGGGTTGATTCTACCGACTGAGTCTGACCTTTGACTCGTCCGAGTCCTTTTTGTAAGTCAGAGTGAGCCATTTTTTTTTTATTGGCAAACTAGAGTACTCTTTATTGAGAAAAGGAAGGAAAGAGTACAAGAGGAAAAATCATGGCCAAAAGCCCATTACAACAGAAGAAGATTATAGAAAACAGGTTAGGGGCTGCAACTTCCATGCATCAAGGGGGAGGTCCGAGGATCTAGAGGTGGTAGTTGAAAGAATTGCAAATGAGTTGCACTTGATTTTGTTTACCACCGAGGCCAGGTCCTCCAAGACGAGATCGAAGACTACTCTATTCCTTGCAAGCCAGATGCTCCACATTGTCATGAGGCAGAGGGAAGCCCAGAGCTTGGACATTGGCTTGTAGGAGAGGAGAGATGGCCATTCAGAAAGAAGTTCCTGAGCTGATTTTGGAAGAACTGCACAACTATCCCACCAGCGGAGGATGTGGGACCAGATCGAAGTACTCCAGGGGCAACTGGACATCAGGTGATCGCAGGTTTCGAACTCGGACTGACACAGTGGGCGCATAGGCAGTCCATAATGGGAATGCAAAATTTGCGGTCCTCGAGGAAGCATTTGGTTGGGATGCTGTTATGGACAACCAACCAAGAAAATGCTTGAACTTTGGGAGGGGCTACTGTTTTCCATATGACAGCCACCAAAGGGAAGTCTATGGATTGCGGACGGGGGTGGAGTTTGTCTGATACTGCTTTGATAGTGAAGGATCTTGAAGAAGAATGGTTCCATAAGATGCAGTCATCCGCTAGTGGGTTTATGCAACGAGGATAAGGAGTTGATGAAAAGAGTTTGGGTGTAAAAGATCAGTGACTTTTGCGAATTGGTCCACAGCAAGGGAGTGTATACGCGGGAATCGGGCTGCTAAACTGGTGTCGCCAAGCCAAATGTCCCGCCAGAATAATATAGACTTACCATTCCCTAGCTTCTAGTGAATTCCCGATGCTCCAAACAGGCGGTCATAGGAGGGTATGCCCTTAAGTTCCAAAATGTTGTGCATTACTGTGGTGAGGCACCGGTGGGACAGATAGGGGTGATTCCGTGCGACATGTGTGTAGGATAAACAATGCATCCGATCATGTGGCCGTTTGTGGTTGGGGGGCTAGGGGGAGGTAATGGGGGGGCCAGAAAGCCTCTGATCACGTTTTGGCTCGTGGGTGTGCGTGGAAGGTCATGAACATCTTCTTTTATACATATTTCGGGTATTTTTTAGCTTTTTGGTTCTATCTTCCTTCCAATTTGATCCATTTTTATTCGATCTTATTTCTATGTAATGAACTAAATGTTATCTCTTGATAAAATTTGGGCGCACTCAGTTAACAAAGGTTTAGACCTATGTAAATATTGAGAAGAAACAAAAATTTAGAAAATTATATTTGTGGAACAGTGTTGAGATAGAATAGTATACAGATCAAATGCGTGCCAAGTGGTTAATACTACTTTGAATTTCCTCTGAAATCTCATGTTCGAGCCTCCTTTTCTACGGTATATGTGGTGGAACTTGTGGGGTGGGGTGTGGTTTAGAGTGACGCTCCTTTTAGAAGTGAGAAACATTATTACTACGAGTATGATGTCCAGTTACTTATAAAAAAAAAACATAAAGTATGACATATATATGTAATTAAAGCATAATTTATATTTTCACTATTTAAATAATATTTCATTTGTTTCAAAGTAATTGTTTTGTGCTACTTTTTTTGGAGAAAAAAAAAAGTGAGTGTTGGGCATACACTCAGTGTGCATTTTTAGTTACAAAGCCGATGGATTGTGGCTGATTTAGTATAAGTATAGAGTTTGTAATTCATGTCTAACTTTTTTTATAAATAAAAAAATCTCATATTGTGATTAAAAAAATGTTTGAAAAACATAACACTTATTTTAGAATGAAACGAGTGAATCTTGAAAGTTTTCTTTATAACAAAGTTCCCATGTCAGTCATGTGTGAGGTAAAGCAGTGTCGTTTTTGCATATAAAGAATATAATCTCACCATTTATAAAAGTAGCCACATTTTGTGTTGGATATCTATAATTTGCCCCGTGTAGAATCTAAGATCACAAACCAACACTCGGTAGAACAATTGTTGATTTTACTTGGTCTCTCGAAGTCTCAGTTTCGAATCTCGGTGTTGGTACGCTTACTAATAGAAACAAAAAATTATCTAAGATCATGAGAGTGAAGTTTACAAGATGTCATGTAACAATACCAAAATTAATACACTCTATATACAATTGCAAACTCCTAAATACAACAAACTCAACTGTATTGTATAAATGTATCATTTCCTTAAAAGACAGACAAATTTCACTTCTATTTCTGACATTTGAACAAATGAATACTTTGAAAAGCATTCCCCTAAGTTCCTAAGTGTGCACACTATCAATCAATTACCATTACCCGACGGTATGATCTGCTGTTTCGAACTTGTTTACTCAAAGGCGAAGATGGAAATATTTTTGTGTCGAGTGCCACGGTTTTCTCTTAGTCTTCACCATTTGCCTCACCCGAATCCTTCTTTCGCAGCTCCGTTTCAGCAAATAATGTACACGAGCCTTCTTGAAACATCGGTTTAATCTCGTGAATACGCAGTGCACGTGCACATTCTCCACCAATGAGAACACCGGGCCTGGGTGACTTATATAGGAATTGTCTGCTCGTTCTCCACCAAATGCAAAATCAGACAAATACATCACGGCGCTTCTTGGGATTTCCCGTTTGTTCGGGATTCCCTTTTCTCATCATCGCCACAAATTCTTCGTAGTTTATCCGACCATCCTGCAGGCCAACAATTCAAACATACAAATCAGCATTTACAAACAAAAAAAGCATGTTTTGGGGTAATGAGTTCATTGGTTACATTGTCAGAGTCGACTTCAGAAAGGATTTCCTTTATGTCCCTCCCGTCGTGCATGTTGAACTCGTGAAGAGCTTGCTCTAGCTCTTCCGGCGTTATATAGCTGACATAAAAACAAGTCAGGTGAATTCAGATGAATAAAACATACCTAATCGTCAACATATATCAGTGATGCTATAATATATATCTTACCCGCTGTTGTCTTTATCAAAATATTGAAAGGCCGTGTAAAGATGCTCCTCTCTATCCATTCTGTTCATGTGAATCGTTGCTGCAATGAACTCGTCGTAATCTATTATCCCATTGCCATCTGCATCAGCCTATTTATTCGTTTCAAGAAAATAAAGAGCTATGGTTAAAACCGAAACAAAATGAATTCAGTTTTGGTTAGAAACAAAACAAGAACTTACAGCTTCCAATAATTGTTTAACTTCAATTTCTGATAGCTTTGTACCATGCTTGGATAGTCCTTGCCTGAGCTCTTCAAGTGTTATAGTACCGCTGTTATCGGTGTCCATGCTCCTGAACATCTCCTTCAATCCGATGATTTCTTCCTCTGATAGACATCCCGCGATGACCTACACGTTACAAGATCGAATTAAATTTGATCTCTCTACTTAGAGGTCTTGTTTAGAAGCTCTTCTAAACCAATGATTACCCGAAGAGCGATTTTCTTGAACTTGTTCATAGCTCTGAACTGCTTTAGCCTACCGAGCACAGCGTTGTCAATGGGCTTATCGGGTGCTTCTCCATCCTCCTTAATCCAGGGATGATCTGACACACACGCATCAAATACGTACATTTGCTCTGTCTTGTTAGGAATGTTATTCGAGGTTTACATTTTATGTTTTGGCATAGCAAACTTACTGAGGACTTGGAAGGCAGTGAGTCTCTGCTTCGGGTCTGAATTTAGCATCTTCCGGACAAGATCCTTGGCTGAAGGAGAAATAGAAGGCCATGGATTGCTCGTGAAGTCAACGTGGCCGCGCAAGATTGCATTGAATATTCCATGTTCAGACTCTGAAATGCAACCCAATTCGTCATTCTTGATTCGAATCATCACATAGACATACATAGAGAGATAGAGATAGAAAAAATACATGCCTGCCCAGAAAGGAGGAACACCACATAGTAGAATATATAACATAACCCCAACACTCCAAATATCAACTTCTGGTCCATATTTCCTCTTCAACACTTCCGGCGCAATGTAATATGCACTGCCAACAATATCTTTAAATATTTCGCCTATACGTCGAAATCATTCATGAATTAGTTAGATCATATATATATCAGTCAAATCTCGGGTATGAAATGGAATGGAATTTTTATAGTGTAAAAGCATGCCTACCTTGCTTGTAGAAGACGGAGAGACCAAAATCGGTGGCCTTGAGAGGGGAATTCTCGTCCTTGTTAAGCAAGAGGAAATTCTCGGGCTTGAGATCCCTATGGATGACACCCATGGAATGACAAGTATGCACGATCTCAACAATCGTCCTAAGCAAAGACGCAGCTGCGCGCTCCGAGTAATGCCCCTTGGCAATGATGCGGTCAAAGAGCTCTCCTCCCGCGCACAACTCCATCACCAAATTGATCGAGTGTTTGTCCTCGAAAGCTCCCTTGAGTTCCACAATGTTAGGCTGGCCCGTCAAATGGTGCATGATCTGTACCTCCCTCCGTACATCCTCAATGTCCTCCTTGTTGGTCAGCTTGTGCTTGGCAATGGTCTTGCAGGCATACTGCTGCCCGTTGGCTTTGTGAGTACACAAGTGGGTGACGCCGAATTGGCCGCGGCCCAGCTCCTTGCCAATGGAGTAGGTGGATTTAACGTCTTCCATAGGGCGGCCAAGAACGGGACCAATGGGGGCAGCAGCCTTACCATGCTTGTTGGTAGCGGGGACGGGGACAGGGACAGGGGAGCGGGGAGGAGTCC
>JAYMTA010006687.1:0-10183 GCA_036897625.1 Pelargonium cotyledonis
GAGAATGAAGCACTCGTCGATACTGTGTCCGTAACACTGATGGAGGGTGTAGTAGTCATTGGGGCAGTTGCCAAGATTTCTCCCTTCCGGGATCTTCTGGAATGTTACTTCTCTGATTGCCAGAAAGTGGTGGCATACCTTTGAGATATGAGGTGTTGAGGGGGGTATGGTCCCTGACTATGGAGACTTTGCGGGGATCGAGCGGCAAGAGATTTGTATGAGGGGGCACATAGACTCGGTCTCTGGGAGGCATTGGGCTTCCTTTGTTTCTCTTCTGGTAACTACTATTGTTGCTGTTGATCTTATTAGAGGGCTGAGCCTGGGCGTTTTGCTTCAAGATCCCTTTCACTCCGATGTATAGGTAGGATATGACAAGCATCTCCTCCCATGTTGCTCGGGTCAAGTTGGCGAAGATGATCTATAGATATTTCGACTTCACTCCTCCTTGGAAGATGGTCATGATGGTATCGTCAGTTGGGTCTCTGCGCTCGGCAATTGCTTTCCAGAAGCGGTCCACGTAGTCTGTCAGGCTTTCGTCTTCTCTTTGGTTGATTCCAATCAGGTAAGACTTGGGCTTAAGGATCTGGTCGGAGGAGTCAAAACACTCCAAGAACTTCTCCCAAAAGATCATCTAAGAAGTGATAGAGCTGCTCGGGAGCTTCTGGTACCAAGCCTGAGCTTGACCGGTGAGCGTAGCGACGAATGTCCGGCAGAGGGCGGCATCACAATTCATTTAATGGGCCATTACGAGTTTGAAGGTGGTTATATGATACACTACGACAATTAACTCATTGTATTTCATATCGCTTAACAAGATACGAATACTTGGGTCCGGTAGAATGACTCGCAAAGCAAAACATATCGGATCGTTGGCCGAGGTGTGCATCGTCCTCGCCGTGGGTCCTTAGTAGGAGATCAGCTGCTTATGGAGGAGCTACATGTCTGCTTGTAGCTATTGGATCACAAGGCTTTCATCCCGGACGTCTCGATTTGGGAGTGGAGGAGGAGGTAGAGCTGATGGTCCTCGGGTCGCATCTTGGTGGACAGAGCGCGCCCTGCTCCTGTCTTTTCCTCTTATCTGTGGTGACTCAATAGTGGCCATCTCAGCATATGTCACAGTCTCTCAGTGGTTTTGTCTACTCGCCCGAGTCCCAACTGCACTTGTTCCCCACGTCCTTCTCTCCATATTTCTTCGTTATGGGAACGGTAGATCCTTTGGGGCCTTCGTACCTGTTCGTCATGGATGTTGAGGATTGGGACTCCCCATGCATCCAAGCGGGATTGGACGTCCCCTTGGCCCAAGGAATCATGGCGCTTTTCACATGCTCAATTGTTTTAACGGTCTGAGGGAGCTTGATGGGGTTGTTTTGCACGGACCTCAGATCCTTCGGTTGTTACTGCCCGGTCAGCATGAGGTTGAGGTTTTGGCTCTCTTGTCCATCTAGTGGCTGGAGGTAGTAGGTTGATCAGTTGCTAATGAGTTGCTAGAGTTTTTGATGTTATAGGGGCAGGCATCCTTGGGGTTGTCAGGGCCCTAATGAGGGTTCCCATCTGAGTAGTGAAATTCCCCATCATGGCCTAGATTCTTGCAAGGAATGGATCGTCACCAGCACGGGCTGGAGCGTCTTGAGTTACTTGTGGCGGATTTAGAACTCTAAGCTCTTGCAAACAGGTTGTATGACTTTGTGCCGCTTGAGAGGCGGTGATGTTTCTTCTGAGGTCGGGAGTCCATCTAGCTTCTCTCTAAATTTGGTCCCTGGTCGTATCCTCTTGCCCAATGGCAGGGTTGGTACATCATCCAAGACGGTCTTGAGCAGGTTGCACAGAGCGTGCTGGAGCTTGAGGAGCGTCTGCCACTTGGGGTGATACGTTTGTTGCATGGCTGGTTGTAGCTCCGAGAGTGTTCTTCCTTCGTGGAGCCATTTCTTCTTTCGTTGTCAGACAAGGTAGGGAAAACTGGCTTTCAAAATGTTCCCAACTAAAAACTAATGTGTCTAAGTATTACAAACACCTAACACACTAGTCGAGAAATCGTTTCGTCTTGGTAACAGTATCGAGAGTTCACGGTGTTAGATCTGGTGAGTTAACGTCACCAGACTGGTTCAGCCTTGGAGTCCAAGCGAGCTTTGAGTTTCCCAGATCTGGAGGTAGACGGTGAGACTTTTGTTCCTGCAAAATGAATGCACCAAAGAACGATGAGACCCGGGGTGATTCCGGGACACTGCCTCTAGCGTGAGACTAAGATCTCTTGCCGGAATTCACTGAGGAAAGCTTAAGATCTTGGTGGGAAGTCTTAAGAGGATTAAATCGACTTGGGAGCTTAAAGATATATCAGATCTGAGATTTAACGAGAATGCTCCAGATTCAGGTTAGGGATCCATTTCTTTTAACTGAGAAAGAGTATTTATAGACCTTACCATGGGGCACGTGGCATTGTCTGGTGAGGTTATACTTTTTGGACCACATGTGGGGCCCTTGTCATGGGGTCACACTCTTTGGGTTCCAGGTCTTAGGGTCCCAAGTGCCCGACCTTTCTATCTTGGGTGCCTTATACAAAGTCCATGGTGATCATGGGGAGCTCCCAGTCGATGCACATGCTTGCTCGGCTCCCTGGCTCTTAGCCTGAGGGGTGGCATCCGTGGGTGAGGCTTTAGGCAACATTAGCTTTTCTATCCCGAGGTCCTAAGAGTGTGTATGTGGGACCTCAGAGCTCTCTTTCTCATCTGAGAGAGGTACTAATTAGTTTGATACCTTGGGGACCGGCTCTTGGCCCTAGTCTGCAAGCCTGACCTCTGAACCCTTGGGGAAGCACTTATCTCGCTGGCCCCAAGCCCTTGGGTCCCTCGAATGGAGTTACTCAGTCCGTCAATGATGTGGTGCCTAGTTGCCACGTGGCTACCTCTAATTGGCCTTTCTGTCTTATAATTTTCTGGATAGCATCAAAACAAACAAATATTAACATATGTACCGCATGCATTTCACATGCCACTAACACATGGGCCATTCTCTTTCGAGAAAGAAAGGACAATCAATTGTAATAGTATAAATAATAGGGATAAAGGCAAATATAGCACCCAAACTTTGCCCGGAAACTCAATTTAGTATCTATTTAATAATTTTACCATAGTTAGTACCTAGACTTCGATTTTGGACCCAATTAAGTACCCACCATCTCTAACCGTTAAATGTACCGTTAACTCAGATGACGTGTCATCTCTTGATCTTTTCGACGACCAAAAAATTTAAGAGATGAATTTTTCGGTGAAAAAAATCTAACAAACTTGTCTTTTGAATCATGAGAAATGAAAATAAAAAAATTTCAAACTTAAAACCTTCAAGTTCTTAAGAAAAACAATTTGCATTTCTTTAGCTTTTCTTCTTTATGATTTCTTTCTGGTTGTCATCACTCGTCACCACCGTTACCAGAAACCACAAGCATAACACACAGTCTAAAACCTCTTGTATTTTCTTGAATTCCCATCAACTGTATCTCATTTTCATCATCTTCTTCATAATCCATTTTCCACAACCACCACTGAGGACAGCGTGGTATAGAGCAACGGCGAGCCAAAAACGTGTAGAGATCTTTAATTGATTTTGAGTTTGATTATGGGATGATTGTTAAGTCCATTATAGTTGTTGCAGGTCTGGGGAAGAAGGAAAGGGAACAAAACGACGTCACAAGCATCAACTTAAGTGGTGAGGCGCTAAACGACGGCGTTCAGAAGACAGGGAATAACGAAACCATTTCTAGAGAAAAAGAGCTGGTCGTTAATAGCTTTAACATGAAGCAAGGCTCTCGTGAACCAGACACACCAGCTCAACCTACAGGACAACTCAATGAAGGAGGAGTGCTTGAGGATCCAGATGATACCCTTGGTCACAGCACCAGGGCTCGTGCCCCACCTGCTAAGTTGAGTGACTATATAATGTAGAGAGAGAGAGAAAATTGGTTGTTGAGATCAGTGTTGAATCTTCTTCCTCCTCTAGTTTTCTCTTCATTTCTATTTCCTCGTTCCTATAATCAATTTCCAGATACTCTAGTTAGCATTGATTCCTTGTAGTTGAATGAATCGCCATCAAAGCTCTTTGAGCTGAGGCAACTTTCCTTATTGTTCTGTGTTAGTCTATTGCTTGTTTACTTCTAAAACTCTGGACATTCCATTTTGGGGCTTTCATAGTACCTTCCGCCATGGTCAACGGGTAAACTCACGGTTAACGAATACAAGCTTTGGGCCGAGGGTGAGGAATTGAGCACGACTCAATTCCACCTGCAAGGGGATCCACAATACTCTTAGTGTATACCAAAGAAAAATGCAATGTACTTTCCTATGTTCACTGGAGAAGAACCTATAGAATGGATTGCTAGTGCTGAAGCATATTTCTCAATTTACAAATCCAATGAGTGGATGAAATTGGTGTTAGCTTAAGCAAATATGGAGGGCTCATTGATTAATTAGTTTTAGAGTTCAAAGAAGATGGGTCACTTCTTCCATTGGAGAAGTTTTTCGAAAGTTCTTATAGAGCAATTTGGACCTTCTGAGTTTGATAATTCGAGACGCAACTTATTCAAACTTCAGCAAGGTAATAGCTCGGTTGCAGATTTCTATTCCCATTTTTGCTAATATCTGAATAGGAGTGAGGGTCTATTTGAGTCTATGGTAATTGATGTGTTCATTGGGGGCTTAAGATTGAGATTCAAACTGAGTTGATTGCTGCAAAACTTACATCTATGTCCATGGCCATAGGTTTGGCTAAGCTCCATGAAACAAGATTCAAATATATTAAACAACCAGCCTGAAACCTTACACCATACCATATCAACATCCTCCAATCTTACATACACCAAACCTCAAACCTGCACCACAGAAACCAATTCCTGATAATCACAAGAAGCCTTTTTTACAGACTGATCTCCAAAGAAGAAGGGAGAGGGGCCAGTGCTTTACGTGTGATGAGAAATATTTATACACTCATAACTACTCAAACAAACCCAAGTACTTACACATTGATATGACTAAGGAAGTTCAGGAGCATGAGGAGTTTTCATGGATCAAACAGAGCCTATACCTCCTGATGTACCACTCCAAATAACAGACCAACCTACTCTATCATTATATGCTTTGGAGGGGGCTAACAACACAACAACTATGAGATTCACCGCAACAGTAAAAGGAATGCATGTCTCAGTGCTGGTAGATAATGGTAGTACTCAACTTTATTCAGCCAATGATAGATAATGCTCTGGGTTTACCTATAGAGCCATGTCCTGAATACTTAGTTAAAGTAGGTAATGGTCATTTTTTTAAAGGCTGTGGGAGTGATAAAAGAGGTGCCTATACAAATTCACCAAAACAACTTCACAGTAGCTCTCACTGTGTTATTAATTTGCGGTGCTGATATTGTTTTGGAGGTATAGTGGCTAGCTACACCTGGTCCATTCCTCAGTGACTACAAGAAAATGATGATGAAGTTTTACCACAACAATAAATTTGTGCAGTTATTAGGAGAAAATGTAGAAGTCAAGTAGGCTCACTACCACCATATGACAAGGATGGTAGATACAGAGGCAATTGATCAAGTATATCTGATTCAACCTATGGTTCACCAACAAGAGGAGGATATTTTTGAGGCATTACCTGATGATATGGATCCTGACTTAGCTCTATTGCTCCAACTGCATCAACATTTGTTTGTGAAGCCATCTGGCTTGCCACCTGCTAGAGAGCATGACCATCATATTCCCTTACTGATAGAATCATCACCTACAAATGTCAAACCATTCGGTATGCTCACTCACAGAAGAATGAAAATAGAAAGAATAGTCAAAGAGTTGATTCAAGAGGGTTCAATAGAACCTAGAAACATCCATTTCTTTGCACCTGTGATTTTAGTTAAAACGGATTACACATACAGATTTTGCATTGACTATAGAGCTTTAAATGCTATATCAATCAAAGATAAGTTTCCTATGCCTACTGTGGAAGAATTATTGGATGAGTTACATGGAGCTAGGTATTTCTCAAAGCTAGATCTGAGGTCTGGTTACCATCAAATACTACTCAAAGAAGCTGACAGGGAGACAGCATTTAGGAAACACTTGGGGCATTACCAATGGTTGGTTATGCCATTTGGCTTGAGTAATGCTCCAGCCACATTTCAGGCACTGATGAATCAATTTTTGCAACCATTCTTAGGGAGGTTTGTATTGGTATTCTTCAATGACATTCTTTTCTACATCAAATCATGGTCAGATCACTTACAACACTTACAACAAGTCCTCTCAATCTTATCTTCAAACAAGTTATATGTCAAAATGTTTAAGTGTAGTTTTGGACTCACTTCAGTGGATTACTTGGGGCATAAAGTTTCACAGAGTGGGGTGGCTATGGATGCAACAAAGGTTGAGGCAATTCCTAAATGGCCTACTCCTAAGACATTGAGGTAACTAAGAGGTTATTTGGGCTTAACAGGATATTACAGAAGGTTTATTCAAAATTATTCAAAGCTTACAGGCTCATTGACTGACTTGTTGAGGAAAGATGCTTTTACTTGGAATTCTACAACTGAGCAAGCTTTCTTAGCTTTAAAAGAAGCAATCACTAAGGCCCTAGTATTAGCATTACCGGATTTCTCCAAGCCTTTTGTTATTAAAACAGATGCATCTTATTTACGGTTGGGTGTAGTTTTATCTCAACAAGGCCATCCTATAGCATTCTATTCTCAAAAGTTGTCTCCTAGGATGCAGAAACAATCAGCCTATATCAAAGAACTCTTTGCAATTGAATGAGCTGTCAGGAAATGGAGACCCTATTTGCTAGGCAACGAATTTACTATAAGAATAGACCATCAGAGAATTAAATCCATATGTGATCAAGTATTGTAGATACCAGAACAACAAGAATGTCTAGTTCAATTATTGGGCCATGAGTATGAGATTGAGTACAAGTCAGGGAAAGAAAATAGAGCTGCAGATGTCTTATCAAGGTCTTTCATGACACTAACAGCTACATCTAAGCATGTGTTTCAATTTTTGGAGCAACTTAAGAATGGGCTTCACAATAATGTTGATACTCTGAAGATAATGACTCGGATATTGGAGGGACATTCTATGCAATCGCCATTTACTTGCAAGAATGGGCTACTGTACTGGAAAAGGAAGCTTTTTATTCCTAAGGCATCACCATTGAGGCTTCATTTACTACATGAGTCCCATAGTTCACCAATGGGAGGACATGCATGCTGGGATTAAGAGAACATTCAAGAGACTTGTAGACAACTTCTATTGGGAAAAATGATGGAAGATGTGGATCAGTTTGTCAGTAGTTACTCAATTTGTCAACAAGCAAAAGCAAATCAGAAAGCTCCTAGAGGACTATTACAACCATTAGCTATTGTAACCTAGGTTTGGTTTGAAATAGCTATGGATTTCATTACTGGTCTCCCTAACTCTCATGGTTATACTGTCATAATGGTAGTTATTGATCGACTCACCAAATATGCACACTTTTCCCTATTAAAAGCTAACTATTCAACCAGCACAGTAGCTCAGAGATTTATTCAAGATGTTGTGAAACTACATGGCATGCCTACTTCAATTGTATCAGACATGGACAAAGCTTTCATTCACAAATTTTGGCAAGAACTATTCAAGTTACAGGGCACCAAACTTGCTATAAGTACTTTGTATCACCCTCAGATAGATGGATAATCAGAAGCTTTGAACAAGACCCTTGAAATGTATCTGAGGTGTTTTGTGTCTGAATGCCCTAATAAATGGGGAAATTTCTCACCTTGGGTAGAGCTTAGTACAATACCGTTTACTAGACTGCAACTGAAATGACTCCGTTTCTTGCACGTATAGTCGTCCACCTCTTTTGATTAAAGACTATATCCCTGGATCATCATCAAGTGAAGAATTAGAAAATTGGCTTAGAGACAGAAACCAGATTCTATCGACTTTGAAAGCTAATCTGAACAGAGCTCGGCAGAGGATGAAATTTTACAAAGATCAGGGACATAGAGAGGTGGTATTTGAGGTTGATGACTAGGTATTGGTTATGCTACAAACGTATAGGCATAACTTACTTGCTCTGAGGAAGAACAAAAAGCTGGGGATGAGGTATTCCAGACCTTTTCAGGTGGAAGCAAAAATTGGGGAAGTGGCATATAAACTTAAACTACCTGACGAGGCACGAATTCATATCCTGTATTTCATGTTTTTATATTGCGGAAATTCAAAGGAGATCCATCCTCGATTCAATTTCTATCGGCATTGCTGCAAGAAGTTGCTCCAGTTAAGCCTGAAGCAGTGATAGCATACAGATAAATTTGGAGAGCCAACTAGTGGGATTCGCAGGCAAAAATCCATTGGGAGGATGCGTTGATGAAAGATTCATGGGAAGATATCTTTGTGCTTCGAAGTCGATTCAAAGACCTGCACCTTGAGGACAAGGTACTTTCTAATGGGGACGGTATTGGGATGACTGTTAAGTCCAATATAGCCGTTGAAGGTCTAGGGAAAAAGGAAAGGCAACTAAACGACGTCGCGGGCATCAACTTAAGTGGCGAGGTACTAAACAACGACGTTCAGAAGACAGGGAATAACGACACCTTTTCCGGATGACAAGAGTTGGTCGTTTGTAGCTTGAGCGTGAAGCAAGTCGCTTGTGAACCAGACATGCTAGCTCAACCAGCAGGACCACTCGATGAAGGAGGAGTGCTCAAGGATTCAGATGATACCCTGCGTCGCAGCACTAGGGCTCGTGCTCCACCTACTAAAATGAGAGAATATAAAATGTATAGATAGAGAGAGAGAGAGAGAGAGAGAGAGAGAGAGAGAGAGAGAGAACTGGTTGTTAAGATCTGTGTTGAATCTTCTTCCTCCTCTGGTTTTCTCTTCATTTCTATTTCCCAGTTCCTGTAATCAATTTCCAGATACTCTGGTTAGCATTGATTGCTTGTAGTTGAATGAATCGCCATGGAAGCTCTTTGAGCTAAGACAACTTTCCTTATTTTTCTATGTTGGTCGATTGCTTGTTTACTTTTGAAATTATGGACATTCCATATTATTGAAAACTTCAATTGATTTTAGACTTGATTTTTTTGTTGTTGATTTTGGGATTTTTTCTCTACGCCACCAGCACACACCTTTACGACTCTAACAAGGCCATCATGTATGACGAAATCGTTTTCTTTAGATTCGTCATCGTCAGTGTCGGCGTGTTGGTGACGAACCTGGCACTGATGCTAACGTTGCAGAGAGAAGTGGAAGTAAAGTGTTAGCAAATATGAAAATATATGGAGCTTTTACATTGTTTGGGGTTTTAGGAGTGAGTTTTTATTTATTTATTTATTTATAATAATAACTGTGAGTTTTTTTATTGCAGTTTCCGATTGTTTGAATTGGAGTTTGAAATTTGTCTAATTTATCTCTAATGTTTTTCATGATTTAATTAAGGCAAGTTTGTTCGATTTTTGTCACCAAAAAATTCATGAGCATCCATTGAATTTCACGTTGGTCGGCTCGAGACATTTAATGAATATAGATACCTGGCACTCAATTGAGTTCAAAATTAAAATACAAGTACGAAGTTTAGTATAATTATTAATTGGGAGAAAGGTTTTTTTTGTACCCAAACTTTGCTAGTGTACTCAATTTGGTACCCGAAGTTTTATTGTGCCCAAACTAGTACCCAGACTATTATTTTATACCCAACTGAGTATCCACGATCTAATTTCGTCAATTTCATCATTAATTGCTGATTTGGCATGCTGAGCTGGACTATTTGTATATGTGGCACACACGTGGTATCTAATGGCATGTGCTCCTATCTGACGTGGAAATGAGTAGATTTAAAAATAAAAAAAAAATACTGACCTTTATTTTTCTCTCTCCTTCCACTCACGCTCCTCTTCTTCTTCTTCCATTTGAACATGGTCTATTCGTCTTCTTCTTCCATCTGAACACTGAACACTACTGGTGAATTTGTGCCTCCGGCGCCACCACCAGCCCTCAGCTCGCAGTCTCATACCACCATTTGTCTTGTGCTTCTTGTTGCTTGTGATTATGCTTGAGCTTGTAATTTCTTCCTCTCCAAGTCAAGGTTCTATCCTAAGATTCTAGTGTCCAAGTCCTTTAGCTTTACTTGCTTGCTTGAAGTCTTGGAGACCTGTCACCTGT
>JAYMTA010006688.1:0-10182 GCA_036897625.1 Pelargonium cotyledonis
CCCCCCCCATGCCATCCCCCCCCCTCCCCCAACCCCTCCACCAACCACTTCTCGGGCCCGGTCCCGGCGATCCCCACCGGAAACCTCCAGTTCCTCTCCCTCGCCCACAACGACTTCGCCGGAGACCTTCCCGCCCACCTCGCCGCCGATTGCTCCAACCTCACAACCCTCGATCTCTCCTTCAACAACCTAACCGGAACCGTCCCCGCCGGGCTCAGCTCCTGCTCTTCTCTCCTCTATCTCGATCTTTCCAACAACAAGCTTGCCGGAAAATTGCCCGTCGAAACGCTGCTCCAGATGAAGAATCTCAAAAAGCTCTCTTTAGGCTACAACCTCTTCACCGGGACCTTGCCGGAGACCCTCTCTGAAATGACCAATTTAGACACATTGGATCTCAGCTCCAACAGCTTCTCAGGGGCAATTCCGTCATCTCTGTGCCAAAATATGAACACCTTCAAAGAACTGTATTTGCAAAACAACATGCTCGGAGGCAAAATTCCACCAACACTCAGCAACTGCACGCAGCTCGTTTCGCTCGATTTGAGCTTCAACTACCTCACGGGAACCATCCCTTCAAGCCTCGGGTCTCTCCCGAAGCTCCGAGACTTGATAATGCTCCTCAATCAGCTCACCGGAGAGATCCCCAACGAGCTCAGGAACATCCCTACATTGGAAAATGTGATTCTCGACTTCAATTACCTCACCGGGACTATTCCTTCCGGCCTAAGCAATTGCTCGAATTTGAATTGGATCTCGCTTTCCAACAACAAATTGAGCGGGGAGATCCCCCGGTGGATCGGTAAGCTCTCGAATCTTGCAATCTTGAAGCTCAGCAACAACTCATTCTTCGGGGAAATCCCGAAAGAGCTCGGGGACTGCCGGAGCCTTGTGTGGCTCGATTTGAATACTAATTACTTGAATGGCTCAATCCCGCCGGAGCTCTTCAAGCAATCGGGTAGCATCTATGTGAACTTCGTTTCGGAGAAAATGTATGTGTATATCAAGAATGATGGGAGCAAGGAGTGTCATGGAGCTGGGAATTTGCTTGAATTCGTCGGGATTCGACAAGAGCAATTGAATAGGGTTTCGACGAGGAACCCGTGTAACTTCACTAGGGTCTATAAGGGTGTTGTCGGGCCAACATTTACCCAAAATGGGTCGATGATCTTCTTCGATGTGTCGCATAATATGTTGTCTGGAAGCATTCCTAAGGAAATTGGTAGCATGTACTATTGTTTCATCTTGAATTTGGGTCATAACAACATTTCTGGATCGATTCCTCAGGAACTCGGGAGCATGAAAAGCTTAGCGATTCTCGACCTGTCCTATAACAAGCTCGAAGGCCCGATTCCTCAGTCATTTTCGAGTCTTTCTTCGATTGGGGAAGCTGATTTGTCGAATAACTATCTCTCGGGTATGATTCCACAATCCGGTCAGCTTGAGACCTTACCGGCTTATGTGTTTGCTAACAATACCGGGCTATGCGGGTTACCGTTAAATACTTGCGATTGGAGCGCTGCAAGTGCGAACGGTCAGCATCAAAAGTCACACCAGAAACAAGCTTCGCTTGCTGGAAGCATAGCAATGGGACTGCTGTTCTCTTTGTTTTGTATCGTTGGGTTGATCATTGTAGCGATTGAGACCAAGAAGAGGAGGAAGAAGAAGGAATCGGGGCTTGATATTTATAATCTGGAGAGCAATAATCATTCGGGGACAGCGAATAATACGAGCTGGAAGCTCACTGGAGCCCGGGAAGCATTGAGCATTAACCTTGCAACATTTGAAAAGCCTCTTCGGAAGCTCACTTTCGCGGATCTCTTAGAGGCGACAAATGGGTTCCACAATGATAGTCTAATTGGGTCTGGCGGGTTTGGGGATGTGTACAAGGCGCAGTTGAAAGATGGGAGCATTGTCGCGATCAAGAAACTTATACACATTAGTGGGCAAGGCGATCGGGAATTCACAGCGGAAATGGAGACTATTGGGAAGATTAAGCATCGAAACCTCGTACCTCTACTCGGATATTGCAAGGTCGGAGAAGAGAGGCTTTTGGTCTACGAGTACATGCGGTATGGGAGCTTGGAGGATGTTCTGCACGATCAGCGAAAGGCCGGGATAAAATTAAATTGGACTGCTAGGAGAAAGATCGCGATAGGGTCAGCGAGGGGATTGGCATTTTTGCATCACAATTGCATCCCCCACATTATCCACCGGGACATGAAGTCGAGCAACGTGTTGCTCGACGAGAACCTCGAGGCGAGGGTGTCGGATTTCGGGATGGCGAGACTTATGAGCGCTATGGACACGCACTTGAGCGTGTCCACTCTGGCGGGGACGCCAGGGTACGTCCCCCCGGAGTACTACCAATCCTTCCGTTGCTCAACGAAAGGCGACGTGTACAGCTACGGCGTGGTCCTCCTCGAGCTCCTCACAGGACGGAGGCCCACAGACTCTGCTGACTTCGGGGACAACAACCTCGTGGGGTGGGTCAAACAACACGCGAAGCTCAAAATAAGCGCCGTGTTTGACCCCGAGCTCATGAAGGAGGACCCGACGCTGGAGATCGAGCTTCTCCAGCATTTAAAGGTTGCGTCTGCTTGCCTAGATGACCGGCCCTGGCGGCGGCCCACGATGATCCAAGTAATGGCGATGTTTAAGGAGATTCAGGCCGGATCGATGGACTCGGGGTCAACGATCGCCACCGACGAAGGAGGGTTTGGAGGGGTGGAATTGGTGGATATGACCATAAAAGAAGGAACTGAGCTCAAAGAGTGAGAGAGGCATATTTTTTTCTTGAATTCAAGAAAAGATCAAAGAAAAGAAGAAGGTGGTGATTGGCTAATTGGTTGGGTTTTATTGATTGGCCTCCATCAAAATTTTCCCTCTTCTTTGGAATAGCAAATTAGAGCTCTTACTTTTTTTTTTCTTTTACTAAGCTTTTGTATGATCTTTGTAGCATTTTAGTGTATGTATAATGTATCTTTTTTTTTTCTTTTCTCTGAAATTGTTGTTATTAATACATAAAAAAAGGTTGGTTTTTAAGTTTGTGGTGTTGTGGAAAACTGTACATTTATTTTTGGGTATGTTCTGTTTACAATGAAAAAACATTGGAGTTGTTGTGATTTTGGCTCTGTGAATGTGACTAATTTTGTTGGGTTCTTAGGGAAATATTTTGGGGTTATTTGTTCAGGCTGTGCTTCATTTAATCTCACTGTGTACTAGAGCTAGCAACTCGGGTTTTCGGTTTCTCGTCTATTTTTCTAAGGTTGAAGATGCTTAGTCCTGAACCTAGCCCATAAAGTGCGGATTGCAGATTTTACGTGTAAAATGGTCAGACATGACCAAACTTAAAAATTGGTCAAGTCTATTTTATGTAATCTTAATTAAAAACGGGGCTGAAATTCGAATCAATTAAACTAGGCTATTACTCAGAAGAAGAAAGAAAGAGAAAAAAATTGAATCATTTTGGTTTAGTTGCTGATTTTGTCTAAAAAGATAGACCAAAAATTGAACAATAAAAATTTATTCACATTTTCAAATAAAATATAAGGATCAAATATTTAAGGGTAGGGGGGGTCCTCCAACCCTGGGGATACCCCAAAATATAATAGTTAGATGATTAGAGGACCATTCCACTGCAGTTCTCATTTCCATGCAACTTATACTTCTCCTTACCCTACAATTTTCCATCATTGCCATTATCAAATAAACTCCTCTTTGCAAAATTGCTTGCTTATTTCTCAATATTTTTTGGACCACTTGTCCAAAACTTCCATTTGTTATAAAGGGTTGTGATCCATTTGGAGTACACAAAGACTTGTGGCTTGTTTGGTTAGTTTGTTGAAAATTTCGGTAGAAAGAAATGAAAGAAGGTAAAACGAGCAATAAAAATTTCACGTGTCATTTCTTATTAATGACACGTTAGATTGTACAATGTTTGAAAAATATAATATTAATCTTTTCTAAAAAGAAAGTGATTCATGTTTTAAATTTTGTACAAAATTTTATAATACAAAATAATGTGACAATCTACGTGACACGTATAAAATTAAATTGACAGGTATTTGACAATATCATTTTTTTTTTCAGTACATACAATATTACATTGTTATTCAATTAAACTTACTTAATAACCAAAATTTAATATTAAACATATTTAAGATAAAAAAGATATATTTATTTACTATATTGAGTTCATGACAAGGCAAATTATAGTTTCTCGCCTCTTCCTTTACTCCAATCGAATATTTTTTTTTTGCCTCATCCTTTGCATAAATTTCGTGCCCCGACACATCCGATCAGGTCGAAGAATTCATCCCAACCGAAGTCGAGTTAAATTGCTGGTCCAACTAACTATCCATCCCTAACCATCCAAATCTTCATTTGGACCATATGGGATTGTAGAAGAAAAAAAATGATAAATCAAGCATCATACACATATTAGACACATATTAGGTCAATTGGTTAAAACACTTTGAATCGCTTTGAGATCTCGAGTTTCGGCCTCTTTGTCGACGGTATGAGTGAGATTCGTGGGGAGGGGTTAGGGTGATGTTCTCTTTGAGGAGTGAAAAACATTGTTAGTTCGAGTATGATGTCGCGTTACTTATACAAAATAAAATAAAATAAAACCGAAAGGTGAAGAAAATAGTACTCCGTCCGTCCCAAAATGAGTGTCATGTTTTTATTTTTAGACTATTATATTATTGTTTTTTCCATATTACCCTTATCACTTATGCATATGGGCATATTTACACATGGATTGTAGGTGAAAAAATGAGGATAATATCGAAAATACACTAACTTATCTTATTATTCTTAATTTTTATAAAAAATAGAAATAAGACACTTCTTTTGAGACGTGAGGAGTAATAAAGAGAGGGCTTATTTGCAATTTAGTGTTAAAGAAACAGGTAAATTATTTTTTTTTGTTGAAAACTATATAAAATGTGATTACTACAACTTCAGTGTGAGAGCTGACCGGATAAGCTCCGGGCAGCAGACAGCTCTCTGGCAGTGTATGGGGGCAAGCGGGGCACAAATAAATTATTGCAAAGTTTTGGGGCACCTCTCTCCGCCCACGTGCGCTCGTCCAGTCTGTGGGCCCCACCTCCCCCCGTCTTCCGGATAAAGACGACGAAACGACAAGTAAACAAAAAGCGACGGCTCCGATTGATTTCCATTTCATCACTACTTTTATTTTTTATTTTTTATTTTTATTTTATTATCACTCCTCTCCATCTCCATTCTCCACAACTCATTTTTTATTTATTGCTTTTTATGGACACACCCTCCTAATTTTTCTTAATTGTTTTATGTGCCACTAATGTGCTCTTTTTATTTATTTATTTTATATTTGTTGCCTTAAATAATGGTGCACTTATAATATATTGGTTCACTACATGTTCCAAGATTTCAACCTAGAAGTACCAAGTTTGAATCAATTTTTTTAATGTTTGTATAAAAAAATTTAGTTAACGTGGTATTGAATAGTTTAGGGTTTCTAAGGGACCACCCACTTCCATCTTGCAATCTCTTGTTGGGTCTGCCACGTAGGATGTAGTGACAACTCTTAGTAAAGTTTTATTCGGTGAAATTCTGGAGAGCAACTCTCCAGTAGAGTTGATGATTTGAGTTTTGAGTTAGATAGACATGATCTGAACCCGACTGCATGCGAACTAAATTCCACATATGGAGATGTACCTATTGCAAGTTGTGTTCACTTATGTATTTTTAATCAAAACTCAAATTGTCAACTCTAGTTGACACCCAAACTAGCAAACACCCGACTTGAAAACTTGACCTGCATTTGTACGTATTCAATCACACAACATACTTAATCAGTTTTTAGGTTAGTCAAGCGATGTCATATTAAACCCGAGATCCTTAACCCCCCACACCTCCGATGATTTGAGATAGGCTTTTCAACCCAAATAAGACGTCAACATGCCGTTTTGGTTCCTCGTAGTGAGATGAATGATGTGGCACGTAAGATGAAACGACATCCTAACGTACAAGTGAAAACATGTGATAGCATATCACATAGATCAAAATGTTAAAGTAGTTTGTGCATAGTTCAAAACAAACAAAAAAATCTTAAACAAGAGTATGAAATTGGACTAAATTCAGGAGTATACAACCATCTAACAAAAATATATCAATCTTATTGTACTTGAATTCACTTTCATCAATCAGTATTGCTTTACTAGGACAGATTTTCTATAGAACACCTTTTTCTAATTTAATTTAGCTATTTTTTATAATATATGTGGTAGAATAATACAAACTGACTTTGAGATAGATTCTTGAAATCATCAATAATGTCTTTGAATTTGGGTACAAATGTATGAATAATTTTCATTTTTCAATCTATTTTTTATGTGAAGTTTGATCTTTCTTGTCCTTCACAATGCTACTCATTGTGTCATGCATGTTCATCATACATTAATTAGTTAATTAATTCATATATTTATATATTGTTGTCATACATGTGAGGATGGTTTGCATTTTTTAATTTGATTGTAGCTTGATTTGCATTAAAACTGACAATTTAAGTTTTGTATCAAGATTTTTTGGACTTGGGTTAAAACTTAAAACTGTAATTCGAATTCAAATAAAGAGTATATTAACTGGTCAAATAATGGTTTGATGTGTAAAATGTGGCAGTATTTTTAATTTTTTCCATCCGAAACAATATTCGATCTATAATGCACTCAAGCTAAGCTTACAAAAACACATATTCCCTCCGTCCTAAAATGAGTGTTGTTTGTCAAAATTTTTTGTTCCAAAATGAGTGTCTTGTTTTTATTTTTAGGTTATTATATTATTATTTTTCATATATTACTCTTATCACTTATGCATTTAGGAAGATATACACATGGGGTGTAAGTGAAAAAGTAAGGGTTATATTAAAAACACAATAAATTGTCTAATAATCCTTAATTTTTGCAAAAAATAGAAACAAGCCACTCGTTTTAGGTCGGAGGGAGTCATATTTTGCTTCCAATAATTGTTACCTTTAGTTTGAACTGAGGTGGAAATTTGAGTTTGTTGCCTAAAATGATCCCGTCCGGCCAATTTTTAGGTCGCTTCGACAAATCCACACATTTTACCTGTAAAAATCAATTCTCTTTTGACTTGAGCTATGTTCTTTCAGCCTAAACCACTGCCACCTCTTTATTCAGATTTTGAGTCTAAATTTTCAACTCTCGTTTAATCACACCTCAAAAACAAAATATTTATAAATTTTCAATGTTTTTTTTTATAAATAAAAATAAAAATAAAAATATGAAGTTGATAGTAGTAGACATTATGTGTTAGGCCAGCTAGCATATATATCCATAAGATGGCCCATTTGTCCAGAATCCTCCGGACACCACAGCCCACACGCCAAGAAACCAACCGTTAGCCCTAAAAAACTATGAATTTTGGTGTTGAATTTTATTGATTAAAGCTATTGAAAATAGCAAATTGTGCATGGAATGGTCCTGCCTCAACACATATAATTGGGTGATAGGACAGTGCTCTACTAAAAACACAAGTTTGTTGGATTGGTGAAAATTGAATAGCTTTGTTTGTATTATTTTAAATTTCAGATTTTGTATTCTATTTTTGACCGAGTTGGTAATTCGGGTTTCAGCATGCGACAAAAGCACGAGTACCCACCTAAATGAGTGTGTTTAGGTTCCACGAATTTTGTAATTCGTCGAGTTTGCGTTCGAGTAACTAACACAATTAATAATTGTATCATGTTCGTGTTGCGTGGTGGACATGAAATGAATATTTTCTTTTTTAAGAGAAGAAAAATGTTAGTTGTACTAGAGACAAAGAAAATAACACAAAAACAAAAACAACAAGAACCGGAGCAAAAATATAATAACGAATTCGAAATTGTAACCAAATATAGCCTATTAGTTATACTCCCCATCATAACTCGAGAGTTTATCCGGCCTGGTGGATCATGCATCCTTATACGTGGGGACCCGAACTCGCTTGCGTCTGACATCCGACCCGACCAACTTCATTTCGGGTTGAATTTATCTTGTAACTTTTATGTTCAGTTCAAATCGGACAAATTCGTTGAGCCTCCTTGTCGACGGTATGGACTGGAATTTGTGGGTGAGGTTTAGGGTAACGCTACCTTTGAAGAATGAGAAACATTGTTATTTCGAGTATAATGTCTCGTTGCTTATAAAAAAATATATAAAGCGGTTAGATGCATTGTGCATGAAGGATGGGCTAGCTTCTAAGCCCACAAACATGTGTATAGCCCAATCAAGATGTTTAGAAAATAGCAGCACTTCATTTAGGCCCATATGTTCCATTTCCATAATCTTTTTGATTATTTGTGGGCCCTAGAGGTGACCATAAGGGTTTGGGTCGGGTTTTTCCTCCAGGGAAGTGGGTACAGGTTTCGGACCCGGGTTGGATTTGAATTTGATCGTGTGAATTGTCTTACTCAACCCTCAATTTCACAATAAACACACGACCCGAGCTCAACCCAAAAATTAGTCTTATCAATTTCATGTTACTCAACCCGCAAATGTTTAATTTGAGTTACTGTTATATGAAGATTCAAATTCAAATTGTTGGCTCTAACGGGTCCTAATTACAGCTTGAAGGAATTACATATGAAAACAAGTAAACAAAGAGCCGTATAAGTTATTTTTGTTTATCATATACTTCATTTTACTCACTCAAGTGTGAATTGATCAATCTTTACAGGAACACAATGATAAAATTAAGAAACAATAATTTATTTTACAGTACCATAATCAGCAGACAATAACGTTAAAACTTAAAAGAGACAATAATCAAATGATGTACGGATTTGCAGTTAAAACAAAGATAAAAACAAACATTACATGAACCAACCCATCATAATATGCAGAACCAGAAAACATATACTTATACGTGACAGTACATGCATGCATGCAGTGCTCATATTACCCAAAATTACAAGTTCTTTTCTTACATTTATTAAGGACTAGGATATAATACAAACGAAAAGTTTGTTCAAATACTACAACAAAGAGACAAATTAAGTCTCGTGCCCTGGTCCTCTCTTTCCAGTACCAACATGAAAATAACCTGAGAAAGAGGGGCATATCGTACTTACGTACATTCAAACATTATAAAACTATACAAATTTGTTTTATTTATAAACTCCCAACACTACAAACGTTTCAAATATGTTTTTCATTACTACCAGAAGAAATTGTTGAGATGAGAAGGAGATTGTGATCCTTCTAGATCGTGCGACGGAGAGTGCACGTGCCTACCCTCGTACGTTGTTATCACCATTCTAGGATCCTCTGCTAGTCGCTCCACGCGCTTTTTCACGCGACAATTGTCGTGAGTGCAACGATAGTAGCTCCTGCATGAATTGCATTTTGATCCCCCGGTTACATAAAATTTTTTTACGACAAGTCATTCAAACACAAACATGATCAAGTTGAAGAGGATTCATCTTAAGAAACGAGAATCATTTGCATGTTGAAAGTTTGGTGTTCTAATAAACGGGTCATCCAAACACAACCCGATTATTTATATGGGCTAGTTCCATGACAAAAACAGTATCCATCTTTGTACGGATTCATGCTACAACACGACAGAAAATCCAAATAATTTGTACAAGTTAATGTAAACACAATACGTTAAACAAGATTACCACTTAATTATCTTTAAATGTTTTTATCAGTCACACAACATGTTTAATTTAGCGAGCCATAGAGGGTCAGAGATTCAATACGAACACGCATATGCTAAACCAAAACTGTATGCATAAATAATTGCATTTCACATATGTAAGCATATATAAAAACACACTTTTTATTCTGTAGATATATTGTAGTAAAAACCCTAACTCAAGCTAGTCAGAATTGAGGAGGCCTGGATAGGATTTGCTATAATTTTCAAAATCTGGAAAACTCTACTTTTGACTGTGCATGCATAGTGGTTCATAATTTGAGACAAATAATTGTACTAAAATACAAAAGAAACATATATGATTATGCAGGGTTGAAATTACATCATAGCCTTCAAGTATATGCCATGCCCTTTCCGAATAGTTTCAAAATTTTACTCATATATATAAGGTGAAAATATTCAACATTATTGTCCATACATAAATAAACCGTTACTAAAATTATGGAAATATGTATGTGAATATATATATATATA